>SMLS01036711.1:0-27785 GCA_004785975.1 Popillia japonica | reverse complement strand
TGGATTGAGAGCTCGTGAGAAAGACACCAACTGCTGTGCCAACACTACAAAGGCCGAAAATTAATTGACAAAATTAAAGCAGGTTTTCCCTTCGCTGATTTATTCACCTTATAAAGACGTGGGGCGACGCCAAAACCACTCGGTAGCAATGAAATGAAGAGAAAAATGAGAGGGTGTCACTCTTAGGATGATAATGTTGATGGAGTGTTCCAGATTTATACAGATCACTGGTCTCTTCACCAAAAAGCAAGCTGAATTCACAGAATTCTACCGTTTTTCTGGCGGGGGGTGGGCCTCTTCGATAACCTTGCAATTCGCCATTAGGATTATGACTAGAAAAATTGGCGAAATCGTACGAAGGACTTCATCAAGTTCTTTCCCAAAAAGGAAGCGAGAGCATGGGAATCATTTTGGGGCACTCGCAGCCGTATTGGTAACCGCAGCTCCATAAATTTCAAGCAAATAATCAGGAATTTGTTGCAAAATTATTAAGATTGAAGCTCCAACCTCTGCCAAGCTTCATTCTATACCTTCATTCCTATTCGTTTATTTTTGTTTTAATGAGGAACGAGGTTTGAAAAGACGCTTCCAGGATGCTGGTCCTCAAACGCTCAACCATCACTAAACTCGGTAGGGATATGGTTCAAGTTCTAGAGATCTAAGTGTAGTAGTTTATGAGAACGATAAGAAGACAAATTTATAATTTAAGATACAAACCAAGCTTAAAAAATCGATAAACGCGTAAGACAAACATCGAATCCATCAGAAACAAAATAAATAAACACACAACATAGATTACCGTCCTTTAAATCTTGAAGAGCAACAAAGTAGAAAATGAAAAACCTAACCGTAGTATTGGTTCGTAACCGGAGGGTGTGCCTGTGCGAGTGTACGTGTCTATGTATGTATATACGGCCGTGTATATCATCCCCTTTACCCAGAGCAAACAGATCTAAAACGCAGCCATGCACGGTGCAGGACATACCCCTAGAGTGGTTGTATAGTTGGTTCCATCGCATCTGACCAAATAATATCCATATATATCCCTGAACGGCGGAGCTGGCATGTAAACGTATGCCATCCCTTAGATGGACAGGTGGTCAACCACATAGGCACCCTGGTCACAAGCTGTCGATAGCACTAGACCTGAACAAACACAGTGGCCACAGGCGGCCAAGAAGAAAATTGGCGAACTTAATCGATTGCCCATCCACAGCGTTGGATTGACTTAACGCACTTGAAAAGCATCTCTTCAAACACTCCATACGTCTAACTTATAAAACAATAAAAGTTCCGAACGAATTGAATTCTTATTAAAGTTCCAACGGCATATTTTTTTTGGTTTCTAATTAATTTCTTGTTCCTGAAACCTGCAGTTAAATACCTTAAGTTGATAGAGTAATTTCACGGTATTGCAATAGCGGAGTGGATGAAATATCTCACTTGAGGACGTCATTACTCGAAATTTAATTATAGGTGAATACATTATCTTTGTGCGAGTTTATTTTTAAACGATTTTACGACGACTAAACAAGTTGTTTGGAAGTTATTTATTAGGGAAGAGGAAATAGACGAAGGATATCTTAATTAGTTCCTGTATTGATCCGGCATTGTTACATTTGTACTTAATGGCTTCTTACTCCTCCAATTAATGTTATATTTACTAACAAATAAACAAGATCTATACTTTCCGAGAACGGCGGTGATGTTAACGATATTCCAATTCCCAAAGCAAACCTGACAGAATGATAGATCTAATTGGCAATATTAATTACAAAACAGAAACATTTATAGACGAAAATCTTCAATCAACATCCCGATCAATCTTCGCAGCAACATTTTGATCGTTGTAAGTCAGAAATGGGGGGCATCCCCATCTTGGCCTTACTCACTTGGCACCAATTCATTGCCTCCCACCAACACTAGTAACGTTCCGCTACCCCGCCTCCCTCAGACAGCCAGCTCGCTTGATTTCCCTTAGGGTCTCCCGTTTTGCAGGGCGCGATTATGTTAAGTGGATATGAAATTCATTGCCTTCCCGTCACCGATTCCATAAAAATAACTTTCAGAGAAAGGAACACCAAGAGAAGCGCCCGGAAAAAATGAGGTAGAAAAGGAGGAGGTACCATGTCAACTTGCCATTCCGTTTACTAAATTTGTAAATAAATTCATTATCCCTCGGCGGCGACGAAGAGGATAGTAGAGGGGGCGAGAAAAAAAAACGCGGAAAGATGAAAAATTACACCCCACTTCTTTTAATTCGGGCGATAAGGAGGAATTTTAAGTGGATATTTTAATTCCCATCGCGTTGTAATCTATTCTAATCAATTTATGTAGTTCGATGAAAGAGTGGCGGAAATAAATAATTATTACTCCCGACATTCTATCCGTCCCATTTAAGCTTTAGATCACTGTACATTTTCGCATTAAAATAATAAATAACCCTCTTTCTTCTTTTTTTTTCTTTTTTGTTGCATAACTTCACAAAAGAATTCTATTTATTTCGCTTTAATCACCCTGCTTTTTTCCCGCGAAAGGAGGGGAGAACCCCACCCCTGGAAAGGAGACAATAGATTACTATCTCACCCTCTACGCTTCGGGAAAGAGTTGTGAATTGTTGCCATCAAAAGACACGTCGTTAATAAGTCCCTATTGTCTCCGGAATTTTTAAGGAATTCAGCTTCCCTCTACGTCTCCAGTGACAAATTATTTAACCGCGAATGCGACTGGTGATGCTGATGGAGGAACACAAAATTTGGAAATATAACTTGGCTAATAAAATAATAAATTCGTATTTAAAAAAATTAAAATCGATGTCATCGTATAAAAAAATTGCCTTCCGATACCGGGAATCGAACCCGAGCCTCCTGGGTGAAAGCCAGGTATCCTAGCCACTAGACCATATCGGATGCGTCAGTACGAATAACTCACATGGTATATAATTAATACACGTAAATACTTTAATAAAGCTAAATTCCCAAATCAAAATATAAATTAAGTCTAATTAAGATATATATTATCAAGTTTGTAAAAGCACGATCTCCTGTTTTGCTCTGGGATTCCGCACCGATCCGCAAAAGGTCTTCGGTGATAGGGCATTATTAATGGACATTATAGACCATGGAAGTCCATCTAGTTATGTGCGGTCTACGCAATTCACCTTGGGGAGTTGAAGGGAAAAACAATTCGGGCCCCGTAATGGCATAGAGATCGCCATGGTTTATGGAAATTAGCTAAGGTTAGGAGCGTAAGAGCATTCTCAGATTATACGGCTATATATTTAATTAATGAAATAGAGTGTATGTCTCCGATTAATTACTAAATATCATAATACAACCGCTTCGGAAAATCGATTCTCACGGATAATAAATTTAAAAAAACGCAATTATCGTAAGACAAATAAGAAGGGATTTCGTCGGGGGTATTTAGCGTTCAACGCTTCCACCTCCCTTTCTTACAAGCGAAGGGGTGATTTTCCAATCGGTAAATCAAGATAAAGTCGTCCTGTTTCCCTTTAAAAATACCGCGAATCCCTTAGGGCTAAGCAGATCCCCAAGAAATAGCGTTAAAGTCCGCACCAGAGTAGACCGGCTCAGAGCTTTTGAAATATAGACGAATTTTCATATGGAATTTTAGTCTGTGTATATATCATGTTTACACTATGCAAAATCTGTAATATAAGGTTCGGCGTAAGATATTGGCAAATTTATGAACCATTTCTGATTTTCTTCTTTATTCATATTTTTCAGCGTTATCTTTAAAATGTTTTCAGAAACGTAATGGCTCCACCTTTACGGACCCACCGTCTGTGATTTTTCTTGTTTGTAAAAAGGTTTTTGTGAAAATGGAAATATATATATGTATATATACAGTAAAACCACGATTAGACGAACGCAATTATTTAGATTCCGCGGACCCCCCCTGATTATTTATCGTGTCACCTAATTCATAAAAATTACAAGAGACTAAGCCAAACGAACCGTTAAAATCTTAATTTGTCTCTGTCCGAAAGAAGAAGGAAAAAAGTAGCACGTTTAGAGAAGGGGCGAAGATCTACGAGCCGAAAGCCGTACAACTTGGCCAACAGAGAACGACTCCCGACGACGGAGAAAGAAGACAAGAATGTAAACTTATTCTTTTCTCGATTGATGAATAATCAATTACTTGTTTTACAAGCAGGGTCGTCAAACAGCCGCGCCACCTGGCTTGTGTTAGTTCCAATTCTATTCCCTCGTTTCACCCTCAATGAAACAGTCTGGTCCAATTGATGCAGGTGGGGTATAGATCGAACACTTAGGGTGGCTAGGTGGCCGCCGGTGCACGCTCCAGCGTCCCTATTCGGTGTGTAATATTTTATTATATCTCGATTATAATCATAATTATCATACATCCTTCTTTTATATTTAAATTAAAATTAAAATTCGTCAAAATATTTTTATGGGGGAATATACAAGCTAAAAAGCTCTAGCTAATGCGGATAGAACAGATAATGATGGTTGGCCTCACATAAACATACATAAAAGCGTATAAACATACAGAAGAGTTAGCCATCCCTCCACCTACCATACAAACCGAGATATTAGCGCATCCCCATTCCTAGCGTCAAACCTGCCAACGCAGGGTCCCTAAATTCAACGTGAGGTTGATTCTGTCGTTCCAAACGACAATTACCATTTACAAAGAAGATTTGTGTTCACTTAAATGGAGACATCTGAAGTGACAAGTTAAACCAAACCTAAGGTGAATGAAAAAAACCGTGGTAACTCGATCAATTAGCCGAACTATCGAGATGTGGCAGCGTCATTCCGGTATTGTTTCAATATTTCACCATAATCCAATATGTGGTAAAGTTTGAAAATTCCGAACGACTATATATTGGAGTTTGATTGAAGACATTAAAAATACATTTTTGAAATAGCTGTTTGGCTTTTTCAGGGTACCTTGCCGCCGTAAAATACGAAGTTGGCTCGCTCAAAATTGATTGTTAGCGATTTATAAAACGAGAATCTACCACACACACGGTAAAAAGCCCGAATTTGTATTGGAGAGGGGGCGCACAATATTTATTTGTCGTTTAGCAGAAGCTATTGTACACGAACTTGAATGTATGAGTATGTATGTTCGTATGCTTGTTCTGCTGATGTTGTTTTCTTTTATTATTGACTCGGGTATTCGTCTCTAATTGAAGAGCGAAAGGGCGTTTTAAAAATGCACAACCCGAATAATAATATAAAATGTATTTTACGTATAGTTTCCTGAGCATCTCCATTTCAGAAAGTTCCCTTTCAATTTACTAAGTATACGCTTTCAACATGTTTAGAGGTTTTATGTTGAGCAATTTACTTGAGATGTAGAAAATGCATATATATACTGTGTACGCTAAATGAGATGGCGATGAGATTTTCGACATAAATCTGATAAACATCATGGCCGCCTATTTATCTGAAAAGGAGATAATACTAGAAACTGAGGAAACAATGATGATCATACAAGAAAGAGTGGAGTGCCGCAGGGTTCTCTTCTAGGACCCACGCTGTGAAAGACCTTGTATGATGACCTGCTTGGGATGCAGCTACCCCCAGAATATTGCAACTGAGCCAGGGGAAAAGGAAAGCCGTCTTACTCGCAACACGAAAGAAGATTGCTGCAATGGATTTTGATGATCAAAGACATAAAGTATCACCAGGTAGGAGTACAAAATATCTAGGGTTACGTTTGCCACAGTACGTACGAAAGCCGAAAAGAATCATCAAGCTACTTGCAGGGCTAATGCCAAACATCGGCGGTCCTAAACAATCTAAGAGAAAGCTACTTGGGGGTAGGCAGCCCCATGATCCTATACGCAGCTCCAATTTGGAGTAAAGTCCTCCGGAACCAAAGACTGACGCCACCAATAGAGCTACTCATACAGGAACTTCAAAAGCTGGTGCCGAGGAAAGACTATACGAAAGATGACAGCAGAAATGACTGAAAGGAAAATATGCAGCATTCAAATGATGGTTGATCCCCAATATAAGACAGCGGCTGAAACGCTCCCAAGGAGAGGTCAACTATTTCCTGGCCCAAGTACTGTCTAGCCATGGATGTTCCAAAAAATATTTATGCGACAGAAGAAGAGAAGGTGACGTGCAATATACGCTGTTCATATGCACGAGGTGGCTAGCCCCTAGACCGACTTACGTCGAAGAGATTGGCAAGATTTTCGAAGAAGCAGATTTGATGAAGATGGCAGCACGAAAAGGGATGCCCCCTATTAAGCTCACTGCGCCACTGATAAGAGAGTGTTTCATGCTGAAATAAACGCCAACATCCAAAATCATAGACACCAGACGAAGGAGGCCCTCCCTCCATGTTCCATGCGGAAATCATCGTGAACATCCAAAAAAATATAATAGCTTACCTTTAGAATGATGCCAGCACAAACAAAAATAACTTGTTTGTGCAGGGGGTTGAGAGTCTTGAAAGACAGCGGCGTAGCGAGGGACTCGATATCGATTTTCACAGGTGGATCCCAAAATAAACAAGATTTTCTGGGAAAGGAATGTGAGAACGGATGCCTGTGTGGAAGGACGATATGCCTAAAAAGGAGAGGCAGGAATCTGATGCAAGCCACGATTAGACTCATTGTGGTACAGTTCGCCATTTTAATAGCTTGTTTGTGCAGGAGGTTGAGAGCCTTGAAAGACAGTGGCGTAGCGAGAGACTCGGTATCGATTTTCACAGGTGGATCCCAAAATAAACAAGATTTTCTGGGAAAGGAATGTGAAAACGGATGCCTGTGTGGAAGAACGAGATTCCTAAAGAGGAGAAGTAGGAATCTGACGCATTGTGGTACAGCTCGCCATCTTATTTGGCGTTTATAGTACTGACTCCAAAGTTTTAAATGGAGCTTAAATTCCTCGTAGATATTTCAGCTCCGAAGCATTCTAGAATGAATGTAAACTATTGAAGAAGACGTACTTATGTACATACATATGTACATATATGTACATACATACATACAGGGGATTTTTCAATATATCATCAGATTTAATCCTTCGCTCGTAACACATTCTCCGAAAGGGCTGATTTAAAACATCATCTAAATAAATAAGGACATTTACTGTAGATATTAGCTTGTATACAGAACACAAAACAAGAAGATAAGCGCATCCGTTTTAGGCAGCCATCCTATTGGTATATCTCCGCGTAAAATTCAACTCAAAGACGGCAGAATTCAAGCGTTACCAGTTGATACAGTGGAGGAAAGTGAAAAGCAACTAAAGGAGAATAAAACCTAATACGTTGTCTATGTAAGAAGAATATATAGGCGTTCAGCCGCGTTAGCCGTGTTAGCAAAGCGAAGAGAGAGAGAGGGAGTGTGTGTACGTGTGTAGAGAATGTACAGAATGAATTGAAGACGTAATGTTGCTAATTAATAGGACAGACCTTGCGGCAGTATGCCTTTGGCTTCATATCTGGCTCCCTTGAGGACCATTGTAAACCCGCGCAGCCTAAACCAACTGTGTAAGTGAATTAAAATATTTATTAAGGAATTCACATATACACCCCTCCAGGGATCCATGTTTAATTAGTACAGTTACCGTCTTAGATATTCCCTGAATAATTAAATTTTACAGCTAAGTGACTATCTATATGTAGATAACGTGTGCGAAGTATCGTTTTAAAAACGCCCAAAATATTCTTTATGGTGTCCGGAGATAAGCCCAAAAGCTCATCTACCACGCACAATCTAACTTGATAGATATTACGAAAGTGATGTCCAAGTGTGTACAATAATACCATCTGAAGTTGCTGCTATATATGTATAAACACGTTCCCGGCGAAGAAACTAACACGTCGACCTCCTACGACTTCTAAGTGGGGGCAAATTATATATTTAATAGGAAGGATGTTCAGATATTGCTTCTCCACGCAGAAGGTGGTTGTTTTATAACGCACCATAATCGCTCTGTTTATATTTAATTAAATCTAAAAGTAATTAAACACAGGATCAAACTTTTTGGCGCATAGAATTTCCCGCGGTTAAATAATAGATGGCCTGTATTTTATTTCTTTCCTAATCTAAAAGAGACCTTAGATATAAATAAAATCTAAAGCATTCGCTCTTATTTCTCCCGATAGTCCGCAACGTAAAAAAGGTTTTATATTTTCGCTGCCGAAAAAAATCTACCCTACCCTAGCCTGCCCTGCTTGCTTCCGGTCGCCCCTCAGCCCCTTGAAAACGAGCATTTTCACTTTCGACGGTATAGTAGTAAAGTCTTCTGGTAAAATATAGGAAATAAAACAACAGCATGTGGTCACTTCAGCGATGTGGTCTACGGGATTGCCGATGTGTGTGTCGCAGTATGTGTGTACTACTATTGATTTACCGGATATATGCGTCATATGTGTACATTACGCTGCACATTGCTGACCATTTACGGTACCCTGCAATACTCAACTGATACGCTTACCCTTGACACGTTGCTCAAGGAATCTAATCTCCAATCTTTAATAGAAAATGTTCCAAACATCGTTTATCGTTTGTGATTTACCAAATTCTGATTTTGCAAACTACAACATTTTAATAACGCAAATTATTGGAGCTTTCTTCTCCGTAACCATCGAGTTCTGTTCTAGAAATATCTCGTCTTCAAAGTTTTGAAATGGTGTTCAGATTAAGTAAATTATTCTAGAAGAAGATTGAAATCTGGTTCTCCCGAACCAAACAAAAACCTCAACAGGTAACATTCAAGAAAACACTTCCTTTCGTTAGGACAAAAATAAATTCCAACCCCCAAAAGAACACCAATTCGACACAGCAAGAAACCAGAAATTTTGGAAAAACTTCTAAAACCCAAAAAGGTCAGAATCCAAGGCCACCACCATTCACCAAAAATTGAGTTAGACGTCAAAAAAGCTCTCAGATATTTGCCTTTATTGGAGATTTTATATAAAGATTCCTAGTAGACGAATAACCATTAACATTTGATGAAGAATTTTTACCTCAACCTCAGGTCATCTAAATCTGCCTGTTCCAAAGCTGTAGCCTCAAATACCTCAACAAAAATATTAGGAATAACCAAGCAGAAATGGAAATATTACTGACTGCTTATGAATTTTTAGTGAGTTAGTTAGTTAGTTAGTTAGTAGAAGAGGAAAATCTGGGGAGATGGGAGAGAAAAATGCTCCGAGCAATATATGGTGGACTCAATACAGAGCAAGGATGGAGAACAACAACAAGTGAAGAATTAGAAAACCTGTATGAGCAACCAAAATTAACACCAGTAGCAAGAACACGACAAATCAGATGGTTGGAACATGTACAAACACTGGTAAAAATAAAATGCCCTGAATAATAATGAGCAGTAAGAAGCTAATGGGAAAAAGAAGAAAGACAAGTCTAAAAAAAAGGTGGTTAAATAGCGTCCAGGACTATCTCCAAAGAATGAATATTACAGAGTGCTGAGATGAAGTAATAGCCACAAGGGAGTTTAAAAATATTTCTTTCAGAGGCTAAAACCTGAATTATAGAGATTTTGTTTATCGAACGCCATTGAACCACCGCCAAATTATTTTCAAAATCAACTGGTGAGGACAAACAATGATCTGCAATTGTGGTAGCCGGGAGTTTATTAAAAAAAATGGGGTGTCCTAGTTTCAATGTTTGGCCGCCTTGTAAAGTTGGCTAAAACTGTGACAAACTTTGGAAGGTGTTAGATATTAGTTCAAGGTCAGATAAAAATTAACTGGTGGATCGTTTAGCCATGATTTGCGATATTTTGTTATCTAGAGTCTGGTTGCCAATTCAAGAAGATTACTACGAAATGCCGGAAACAACAACGAGAGTGAAGCAAAATCTACAAAAGAGATTCCAAAACAAGGAGAAAAAGAAGCAGAATTGAAAGACAGGTGAGTAGGTAAACAATGTCGGTTTCACCCCAGTTATTCAACGAGGACACGCTCCATAAGCCAGGGCACTATGTACGACATACGATGACTCATCGTTGGCAACCGGAGACGCTGTATAAGCCCAGCCCCCAGGGAGCGCGGCCTCTCAGTCCCCAATGCTTTCGATCGGGTTTTGACCTAGTTTCGACGGGGTTTTGACCTGATTTCGACCCAGTTTTGACCTGGTTTCAACCTTGTTTTAACCTAGTTTTAGTTGGTTTCGACCTGGTTTCTAGGTCAAAACTAGGTCGGAACCAGGTCCAAACTAGGTGGAAACCAGGCGGAAATTAGGTCAAATCCAGGTCAAAACCAACTAAAACCAGGGTGAAGGGGGTTGAGGGGCCGCACTCCCTGGGGGCTACAGCGTTTAAACCTGGTTTTAGTTGGTTTGGACCTAGTTTGTAGGTCAAAATCAACTCAAAACCAAATCGGAACAAGGTCCAAACTAGGTGGAAACCAGGCGGAAATTTGGTCAAAACCAACTAAAACCAGGGTGGAAGGGGTTGAGGCGCTGGGCGCTACAGCGTGTCCACATCGAGTGACTGGGTTGGAACCGGCATTGTTTACCTACTCAGGTGGCCACCAATTGTCCCAAAACAATAGAAACAAGAGGTCCTTACTGTGAGCGTGGATATGAAGAAACTGATGTAGATTGAAATATTGCAGAATGTTTGAATTGTAAGGATGGGAAAATTGTCGTCTTCTAATCTCAACAGTGTCAATCCTCCAAAAGAAGATCTTTTAAGAGTGCCGTAGCAATTTTTTGCGACTTAACCTTAGATTTTCTATAATAACCGAGCAGGTTGATACTTTAAAGGCGAAATTTTGCGAGAAATCAGAAAGATTGATAAAAATAAATAAAAAGACTAAAAACTTACATTTGGGAGCTTCCTGGACTGGATCTGCTTCTCGCCTCCATCACTCACGACACACTTAAATTTAATCGGAAAAATCTTTGACTTAAACGCGAAACTGCGGAACACTCATTTATTAACGTATGTAGGTTAAAGTCAGTTAGTTTTAAGCCCGAAACGAACCTCAAACCTGGTGGTGATTTCCAAAATATTCTCACTGAAACAAGCAGGTGTTAGATTTGGATTGATTACTCACCTGGTGTTCGAGATCTGTGGATCTGTAACAATAAGAAAAAACTTGTTAGATATCAAATTTATTTAAAAAAAGTTTAGGCAAATTTTTACCTCAAACACATTTTATCCTGGCGATCCTCGGGTACAGATGGTGAAACACACATATTAGCGAAGGGAAAATCACTGAATTTAACGCGAACTGCAGAATTTTTTTTGTTAACGAGAAAGTCTTAAAAAAATTTAAAGCCGAAGAACCGCCATCCACTTTAAATCAATTTATAACTACCGTTAGCGTTTGTGTGTGCTTCTTCATTAAAACTGGACCCAATATCTCATACACGAGCCATAATGTAGCTGTAAACGAAAAAAAATTACTGTAGAAATATGCTCTAGCGAAAAATGGTTAAATTTTCGCGAATAATTTGATTATTCCGGGACTTACCGCAATAATCCTGCGGAAAAATACGTGGAAGCAATCAATTTATATGTTTTTAATACAATTTTCCTAATTTGCAAACAAAATCCCGCTAAATTTATCAAAAAAAGACGCATAAACAATAAATTTTGCTTTGTCGGAGAAACCCACGCCATTACTCCGCATACGTCATGAGCACGGCCGCCTCGGATACCGGCGTTTTCAGTCTTCCTGCGGTAATGCATAGGTACGCTAATTTTCGCCGGATTTAAATCATTTTTAAATATTTTATTGATTGTTTTGAGTTAATTGAATGTATCAAATTAGTTAATTCATCCAATTTAATTGAAATAATTGCGTTTATATCCGTGTAAAGCGAGATTTTATTTAAAAATTATTTGAATTAAATCATATTTTGGGGTTGTTTCAACGGCAGAGGCGGGTGTGTCGGAGTTAAACTAAACAATTCATATTAAAATATTTATTTTATTCGAGTAAATATATAAAAACTAACGCGAAAACGATGGAGATTTACTGAATTTATAATAGTGTTCATGATAAGTTTACTTAAATTCGAGTTTCATTGCGGCAACGCCGAGGGAAGCCGGGAAATGAAGCCGTGGGGGACGGAGAGAAAAGAAAAACAATAAAAATGAGGGATGATTTTTCAAGTAACGGGAATATCAACGTTATCTGTGGTTTTGCCGTAGCGCAATCCACTTCGCAAATGCTTTAAGAATTGAAATGAAACTCATTTGCATGTCTTAATGAGCATCTTTGCTGGCGAGGCACGGCATCTCCCCTTACCCGGTCCCCTTTCAGCACACAGTACTCCTGTCTTCCTTTATGCAGCCATTTCAACAACTCAGTTTATCCGAGTAAGCGTTAAATATCGCGGAAAACGGATCCAACGCCGTCCGAAACTCTATATATCTCTCCTGGAAAAAGGGTGGTTTTGAGAGCCGCGACGGGGCTAGTAGGTAGGTGTGGGGTGGTAAGACGGTGCGGCTATAGACACCCCACTTCTCTCCCGGCGATGTTATTCATGTGTTGTTCGTGTTTTATGAATGAACCCTTTGTAAAATCTTCACGTGCACGATCTTCACCGCTAGAGATCAACCTTCCCTTTTCCAGGGTGAGCTCTATGAAATGTGACCGCGTGGCAGGTGTTTTTAACCCGTGGAAGGTTAAAATATGTCTTCGACTACTCTACTATAAATTTATAGATGTGTTTCGCCTTGAAATTTGCTAATTCCATACTGAAGTTTGTCTATTTGGCGCAATGGTGACAGAACACCGGAAAGCCATTTGAAAATAACCTTTAAAAGAGGAGTTTCCCATCATTCAACTTAGAGACATCATTAAAATTCGCTAATTACAAGACGATCTTAAATTCAATAAATAAGGGCGCTAGAAGGGTGTGCAAAAGAACAAGAGAAGCGCGATGTATTTACGCTGGAAGTGCCTGGGGAGGGAGAAGGATGGTTGAAAAAAGGGAAAGAGATAGGTAACACCGTACCTTCGATGATGAATGAGTCCTAATTAAATAGCATTAATGGTCATGTCATTTATTTCCATTTTTTCATCGAATTAAACTCGGTTTGTTTTTGTTTATTTTTATTTTTATTTTCTAATTTCTCCTCTTTTAATATAAAACATCCATACATGCAAATCTACATCAAAAAAGGAAAGTGAAGTAATTACCGGCCGACTAATGAGCTTAATCTTAAATGAATACATTTTAAACTGCTGCCTCTATTCCTTTTTAGCGCTTTTAATCGAATTCCCGAGATGCGAAAAGAAATTACTTTGATAATCACTTTTTTATCGTTACTAAATCAAAAAAATAAATTCAGAGGAAGGCGTTGAAGAAGCTGGCACGACTAAGGGGGGCGAAATTTACGAACACACGCAGGAACGTCCAGATCGCAAGTCGTTCCTAAACCAAACAGAAGGCCAAGAGAAAAGGGTTATAGAAACAACAGAGGCTGAGCAAATGAAAATAGCCAGTCGTAGAAGCTTACGCTATGCCAACTGTTGGTAAATTGTAAAATATATATGTCTGTGACATTTTAATTACAACGATGAAAAACGGCTCTTTGAAAGCTGTTTTAATTTAGTTCCTGTATGACCTTTTTTTTTCGTGGAACTCTGCAGGGGTGTGATATATTTTAACACTTCAGAGGGATCGATTAAACGGGAATAATAGCATTTCAATTACGACCTCCACAAATATGCGTGTATCTAGGTAATTTCTATTTTTAAAATTTCGCCCCGCCCCCCTTTCAAAATGATGGAGCGTGTTTTTGGACAATTTTGAACAGTAAAATTGTTTAAGGAACAAACAGCCACCACCAGCGAGCAACAGCTTCATTCATAAAGGTACACGACTGAAGGGCTCCATAGGAGACTGATACCACCAACCACATACTTATCAAGTGTTCCTTGGTGGGTACTCAACCACATCTTCGTCCAGCTTCACTTCCTCTTGCGATCTCTATACGGTGGTCCTTAAGTGTTGGTTTTGTATGGAATTTTTCTTCCTCCTCAATCTTCTTCGCTGTTTGATAGCCTGCATGCTGCTAAGAGACTTCAGAAAAAATATTCGGCAGAACGCGATTTGGATGTTACCGCTAAGTTAGAAGATCATCAACTCCAGACAGAAATCTTTGGGGATTTCTTAACTAGCTCTCACCTATGAATGTTGTCAAAATTACGGTATCCTCTGCATAACGTCTGGCAATAATTTACACCGTTATCGGCCTGCGAGTTAAAGGAAAATCCTCCTGGTGGTTGAGGAAGATCTATCACTTGGATAGAATTAAACGTAATAGAATTCTATTTTGTTGATGACTACTGCAACAGTTTTGAGAGCCGTAGCCTTGATAGCAAATGATAATTTTGAATGGAGCAGCTCAATGTGGGGCTTCCATGTAAGGACACACTCGCTAAAACTTGACAGAAGGATTATGCTGTGTTTTTACATTGGTAGTAAATTCTAGTATCACAGATTTGGCTTACTGTCGATTAATTTATTGCATTTCTGAACCTTGCTTTTAGCATGTTTACCATCTTCACCATTTTTGAGCAGTTTTTGCAAAAATGTTGTATAGATATGGAAATCTAATGGATCTAAGGTAAGGGCTTTCTTAGGTGATATCTCACATCGCATCGTTCTGATTGACGATACTGCCAATCGAGTGGATTAAACCCACCGGAACAAGTTCGAAAACAACCACTTTCCTGGGTTGGTGATATTTTTGCTCGCACTAATGAAATGCCACCCCCCAGCGGATTGGATCTGTAAGGTGTAAGTTCCCAAAGTTCCTATAGTGGGATGTTGTTCAGATCCAAACTTTGCGATTTCACTACGTCCCCGCCGTTTGCGAAGGTTTCCCCATGAGATTTTGCGTAGGAATCTTTGGTCACTTCCGAAACACTGTTGCTGGAGGTTGGGCTCAAGGAGGCTGTTGATTGGGAATGTGAGGTTTGCAAATCGGGTCCAGCTCCGACTATGTAAGAATTTTGGCTTTGGTAGCCTCCGCCGATGCCAGAAGGTAGATTATAACCTAATTGTGGCGTGTTACAATCATGGTACGATTCTAAATTTTGCAAAGTATAACTATTATAATCCTGGTTAAAATTGACTTGCCTACTAGAATCTACATAATAATTCTGTTGGTTATGATTCTGATTCGTGTTAAACCCAACACCAGTCGTCTGCAGAGGTAAAGCATCCGCCCAATCAATTGACCCGAAATTATAATCACCACCAGCCGCATTTAAATTCAACGAGTTACTTAACTGATGCGACAACCCAGCCGTTGGTGAACCATGCACGACATTCTGGAAGTAAATCGGTCTCTCAACATGCGGCAAGCTATACAACTCAGAAGGTGTTACAGCTTCTTTCACAGGTTTGGTCAGGTCTGGTGCTGGCGGTGGAAGATACGTAAGTCCAACGCTGTTAGATGAATCGTATCTATAATTCCACTGGCATCCTTCTGGTTAACGATATTTCCGATGGACTGGATTAATCCAACCGGAACTGCTTCTCTGAAGACAACCGGTTTCCTGGGTTGGTGATATTTTTGGCCCGCACCATGGAATTGCTGGTTAGCTGGTTGGAAAAGTGGTGTTCCGTATTGAGAGTTTGGTGTAGCCCCATACACCCCACTCGGCGGGATTAAGCCAACTCCAGTTGGGGCTAACGAAATTTCTTTGCCGAAATTATAAGAACTAAAAGCTGATCCGAAACCTGCCGTGGAAAATGTTTTATAGGAAGCAGCTGGGTATGGTCCCGCTGGGGAGTACGAGCTAATCGGTGGTGCGCCGTAAGTATCGGTTGCTCCGTTCGGATAAGCCCCACTCTAGCCTAAAGCGTAATTCGGGCATAATTGATAACCAACGGACAATGAATTGTCTTGACCTCCAACTCCAATAGCGAACAAGCCTACATTAATATTGTTTTGATGATTATGCTGCTCCTGATTATTAACCGATATATCCAAACCTCCTTGGCTTTGCTGATGATGTTCTCCAAAACTAGCGACCACACCTCCGGATCCTGTAACAGTATTCAAAGGCGCTCCATACGAATCGCTGATTGCTCCATTACCCTTAAAATTTTCTTGTAGACTCAAAGAGTGAACTCCAGCATCACCTCCAGCAGCTGGAGGAGGTAGAATAAAACCAGTGCTAATCTGCAGATCATTCACATCGTGTCCACCCTGATTTGGCACGCCGTAAATATCGGAAGGTGGCCTAGAAACTAGTCCGGGAATGGGTTGCCACCCATCATATTTGATATCGGGGGGTGTAGCAGGAGCTGTAATTCCCGGATGAGGTGGTTCGTGTATGACAGGCTCCGGAGGGCCGTATTGTTGAACCAGCTGTATTTTCGGCGGTCAGTAAGTTGGAGCAATCGGAGGTGAATTCAATATTGCACCGCTGTTTTGAGGATTTAATAGTGGTCTTCCAGGCGGTGGGATGTAAACTGTAGCTGATTGGATTTGCACCTGTTTCGGAGGACCGTACGCTAATTTCGGCGGAGGGCCATATTGCGATTTCGGCGGTCCCCATTGTAGTTTTGGTATTTTGTTGGAGTTTGGTTTTAAGGATCCGGGTAGGTCGTACACTGTTTTGGGCGCTTTTGGGAGATGGATATTAGATGTGATTAGCGGTTTTGGTGGTCGTTGTATGAATGGTACTTCGTCCTGATTGGTTTCGATTTAATCGAGGTTAAAGAAAATTTGGACGGACCATTTATGTCTTTAATTCCAGAATTTGCGCGGTGGAACATCGAGTAATGGTGGCAATTTAGTATTAAAAGTTATTTTATATCAAATTTGGAGCATCACCAATTCGAACATTATTAAACGAATCCGGAAATGAAATTATAATTTTCAATCGTTAAATCTCCAACTGGCGCTGGTCGTTTTACGTAAACAGCAATTGCCAAAATAATATGCACGAATTTATCAAGAGTTCATGAATAAATTTCCAATTATTGTCCTAGGTATCCGGATGTATATGTAGTTGAAAATTTGAAATATTAAAAGTAACCAACTGTAATACGTACGTAACGACATCGTGAAATTTTATTTTATTAATCATATCAGCGCATTTATAATTCGGGAAGGATAAATTTGCGAACACGTATGCAATAGTCGGTGAATTATTAAATACAGAACTCATACATGGTGACATGCGTTTATAAAATTTTTCATAACTTCGAATATTCGGCGCCTGATATCAGATATTTCGAATATTTTCTCGACAATTTTTGCCTGCCCCTAACGTCTGTGACACACAAGTCCGTATATTGCCTGGAAAAAAGAGGGTTACTATAGCTATATCACCCCTATCTAGCGCTTTCTGTTATTATTGCTGACACAATCTGCTCAAGTTAAATTATATAAACGTGTTGAAATGGAACACATCCCTTCTATTGTTTTATAAAAATTCTATTCGGTATTACATGCATAGACAGGCATTCTTTTTTGTATTCATATCAAAATGGACATGGACGTGTAATGTACAATAATTTCATATGTCCTGATATGTCTACGGGGTATTGATTTTTTGCTTCCATTCGGATTCATAATGCGAATTCGCAATGTACAACGTATGACTAACTCATTCTATAATATACACATGTATTGTTTAACTGAGGTAAGTTTAATTTTGAAGCAACGATACACTTTGTAAAGTGGAATGTAATTAAAACTTTGCTTTCGTAGTTTGCTAATAGCACAAAACAATCCCCATCTTCGCATTCGTTGTATATTTATACGAATACTTCAGCTGAACGCTACACACTGACTTTCTGATACGGATGAGGCGTTGTTAAAACATTGCGCCTACAATATATCACGATTGTAATTTCATCTGTCACAGATCTACATTATAACATTTTCTTTTTAAAAAATAAATGCAGTCATAATAATAAATCTTTTTTATTATTCGAGTTGATTTTCAAAACTACCCTCGTATACCTCACCCTTTCCGAGGGAGAATATGGCCTCATATTCTCCTAACTTTAACCATTGCGATACGTGCTTGGAATTGCGAATATCCGATTTTAAATATAATTTTGAATATGATGTCAAGACTAGCGTGATTTTACAATTATAATATACGTGCATATAAATATACGTGTGTGTAGATCTTGAATGTTGGCATTCGATGAGGATAATTTGTTTTCCCAGCTTTCCTTATATCATTACCTCTATTTTCTAAAAATTTCGACACAGTCTATTGGCGTACCCGTTCCTGCTATTTAGCTAACCATTCCTTTACGCCGTTTTTGGAACACACGCAACCAAAGTTACAATATCCTGTTTTTATTGCTGATTCTCATAATTTTGTTCCCCAACGTTACTTATAACGCTGTATTAGATATATTCGTAAGTAATTCATATTAAAATCAAACTCCTTCGAAAAGAATCGTTTTAGAGGACCAAATCTATTAAAATTGACCATTTAGAAGGGAAGTGCCCTCAACATCCGAACGCTGTCGTCACCTTTAATAATTTGGTAATGATAAAGGTAAAGAGGCTGTACACAATATCCAGTAAAATAACAATTAAAGATGATGTGAAGGACGATCTGAAGGTAAGCGAATTAAACGCCACATTACGCGGAAAGATTTAATTCAATTTAATTCCTTCAGTTACAAATTATGGCGACTAGATGCACAAATAGAGACGCCCCAGATACATGCGAAGAATACCCGACACTTAATATTAAAAAATTGTGCTCCCTAGTGAATGGGGCTAACCATTCCTTTACGCCGTTTTTGGAACACGCGCATCCGAGGGTACAATGTCCCTTACGCAAGGTAATATTAAAACAGATATCCTTATATTTTGGACATCCCTTTTCGAAATGATTTCAGGCGATTTATCACGTGTTAAACGGCACCTTTGACGGTAATGCCTTGTCTAGATTCCCAATTGATGATTGGTATTGGAAAGTGAGGTCGCTGACAAGGGAAATGATGTCGAAAAAGGTGGTAATGTGCAGTTATCTTGAAGGACAGATTGTACCATTATAAGTTGTTATAAATCATAATCAATGTAGATGCTATAAATATATAAACTTTAAAATATAACACGACCTAATTTGAGCATTCAAGTTCATCAATATAATCCCCTACTAATCAAAATAAGCTTCGATAGTAACCTAAATTACCGCGAAATTTTCAAGACGCACGAATTGAATACAAATGCTTGTATGATATTTACCTAAGCTGCAAGACGTTCCTCAACGCGCAGTAAACGTTTCCACAGTCCTCCTTTACTGATTTCTTGCAATTTCTACTCAATTTCCACACAAATTTACGCACGAAAATGCTATTCAAATTCTAGTGTCACTTTTATAAATATGTAATGGCGGCCATTCCAATGCTACCACCCTGATTTACTGTTGAAATAAAAAATATTAAATTAAAGTCAATTTAAGCAATAATTGCAAGTAAGTAGTAGTAATTACAAGTAAAATGCTTCATATCGAATTGTTTTTATTCAATTCAATACTGAATCCCAATATTTCCAACGATTTTTATAAAACAATATTATAGAAATTAACCGTTACCTCTGTCTATGATTAGCTGCGCTCCTCCGATCGAATTTCGAAAATTTCTCCGCTAAAATCGCAGATTCGGGCCGGATGATGGTTGTAAACGAAGCTAAACGGTCTAAATTCTGTATTATCACCGTTAAATGATTCGAAATTAGTGATGATATCGATGAAAAACTGATAAAAATGGGAGAGATTGGAATCGAGCTGTCATTGACGTTTGTTGAATCGTTCTTCGTTTTTTTCCTAGCTTGCACCATGATTAGCGTTGATCCGTTCAGCCATTCACAGCAGTTGGAGATTGGGGAATAAAATTCGCTTAAAACATAAATGTTTATATTAATTTTAGTTAAAATAAATTTATTAATCGTAGGCAGATTATGTATTACAGGTTTTATCCTATTATTAGGTTAATAAAACGTCAAAATGTAACAAAATTGTATGTAACCGACTGGTTTAGAGTCAGAATAAAGCAACACATCAGTGTAGATCCTAATAACATCTGGGTATTTGTCCTTAAGCATTTTGCAGTAAGTTTTGGGCTACTCCTATTATGGAGTCTTAAATAGATTGAGAGAATGTTGAATATTTTATAGTACGTTCAGGTATGTTTGGGCCTTATTCTTCTGCTTCTTCTCTGGTTGGGACCGTGATCTTCAGTTGATCTACTACTACAGCCATCTACGACTCTTGGAGATTGAGCAACCAAACTCGCCTGGAACATATCCATAACTCCATTTTAAAACTGTTTGATTTTTAATAATGCCAGAATCTAACGCACTGCTTGCAGCTATAGCACTATTACAAAGCTGCTACACTGATCGTTTAATTTGTTAAATTGTTCGATAGGCAAATAAGGGCAAAACTACTGCTTACATAGATATTATATAGAGAGAGATGCAAGCAGGGTAAGCAATATACAACAGGATTGGGGATAGGGATTCGAGTTCGTCCTGTCTTATCCTGATTTCATTCGAATTTGGGAATTTTTATAGGAGTCGAAACATTTTCACGTCTTCATTGCCTAACAGGTGGAGGTTGTCCAAGCTTCCTCAACTCAATTTGTAATTCTGCTGGTTGGGTCTCCTTAGTGGCACACCCAACGAAAACATGATTGACCTCTTCCTGCCCTCCACAGACGCAATTTGGAGATTCTACAAGCTTCAGACGGTGGAGATGTGCATTCAAGTGGTTATGATAGAATTTTAAATAATTGGCGAATAATTATTATGAATTTTCTTCCATAATTCCGCCTTTTTTGAAGACCAGAGCGTGAGGATTTATCTACTTGTAGCCGATTTATATCGTGAACCCTTCTCTACACTCCTTTCCATCCTTTCCTCTTCCATTTTGATCTCCATTTCGATTGGATGAGCAGCCGCTCTGTATTTTTTTTTTACTTATATTTTTGATTGCTGATTGGGAATCTGTTCTGATGGTGATAGTGGCGATTTGCTGATCTCTCCTAAAGTGATCGCCCCCCTAGTCGCAGCAATGGTTAAGTCACGGTAGAAAACTACGTTACCGATTTGTCACCCCCAAATAAGATGAAGACCTTCTGTTTAGAGACCATAATATTAAAGCAATTTAAAGAACAAATCTTCGTCCATAACACAATTCTCTCTAACCTACATTTTAAATTTCACGCACTGTATCAAAAAATGTACTCAAGCAATTAAACGTATTCAAATGAATGTAATACGACAATGAGAAAGAAAAGAATTAGTCGCCGTCCATTTAGCTGCTTCACGTGTATTTCTATGTACCCAAGAGAAATTCCATAGTGCTTGTATATATTGACTGTGACCTTATATTCTGAAACTGATTCATTGAACTTTTACTCAAATCCACGTCCGGTTCTTGTGGTAGTACATACGTTTGTATGTATATAAAGGAGGCAGTGCCATGGACAAAGGTGACCCGAAATACTTTCACCGCACTCCCGTGCACTTGTAATCAGAGATTCAAGGCCATATATAAAAGCTAAATGCCCACAAAATCTAAACGCACCGATTACGCAATCGAAGGAAACAATTATCGTGACGAAACCTTGCATGTTAGATCATTTTTTTTATATTTCCTCAGCAATTAGTGAAAGTTAATGATAGCATTATTGTCTGTCTCGGCGGAGATTATCATAACGCATTCGCTCGTAAAGGCTGACCGCCCAGGCTAAAATCGATATTATATGAATAAATAATCGGAGTGAGCCCCCGCGAAGAAAATAAGTTAAATTCAATTAATTTATACGTTGTTTATTTTAAGATTTATTTTATCTCAAGTGAAAGTTACTTAATTGCGAAAAGTTTCGGATGAGGGGCCTCCGCTATTTATTTTGTACGTGAAATGTTGCTGTAATTAAATTTACTTAATCGCAAATAATAATGCGACTCCCTGTTTTAAATAAAACTCCATTTGATCTCCTTTGATTTCTTTAATTGTACCACATTATCTCGGCTAGTGCAGGAGAAATTTACACCGTAAGCAATTCGTTAACGCGTCGCCTAAAGTGGGCCAATTCCAACGCGATCATCTGTACGAATTAAATTTCAATTGTATGTACAAGCTAACGCAAAAAAACTTATTTCTGCAATTGAAAGGATACTCCTACATCTCTTGTCTTATCCCACTCTATTTTAATGAGAAACAAACGTCTTCAACAGTTACCGCCTACCTAACGACTGGGATATTCTAAAAATAAATCCCCCACAATATTCCATCTCACATTTTTTTATTAAGAAATCATTTTGTACAAAATTACTTATAAATAATTATTAAAAAAGAAATAAATAAAAATCCATATCGAGAATAAAAATAAATACAATTACACCCCCCGATCCTGACCCTGATCCAGATCCTGATCCCTCTGATCCGCCCTATCATTACTACCCTTATCCTGTCCTTGAGCACTATCCCCCCGCACCTCCCCGTACGAGTAACTAGCGCTGGGCGTTTTAAACGAAACAAAACTGCTTCCATACTGCTGAGCATTCTTCACGTCCCCAGCATCAGAAGAAACATCCTCCTCGCTCTCCAGATCGACAGATTGCTGCTGGATATTCGTATTATTAAAGTACAACGCAATCTCGTTATTATCAATCAAACCGTGATCCCCAAAATCGTTCCGCCCCCCTTCAGTACCATTCAGATAAGATGGCCCCCCAACCTCCACAGGTGCAGTCAGAATTAAGGCATTCTTCACGGACTGCTCGCCGCGAGCATCCTCATCGGATCTTTGGTTTTGAACCAGATCCGCGGGGACGTTAGCGATTTGCGAGTAAATCTGGGATTGGTCATGTTGAGCCTGCAATTGGATCTGTTGCTTCTGTTGGGGTTGTTCAATAGCGGCTAGAATCGATTGCAGTAATCCGTCGTTTAGAACTTGTTCGTGAGGTATGTTTGCCGAACTAGAACTGCCGCCCCCCAGCCCATCAGCGGATTGGATCTGTAAGGTGTAGGTTCCCAAAGCTCCTTGTATTGGGATGTTGTTGAGGTCCAAACTTTGCGATTTCACTACGTCCCCGCCGTTTGCGAAGGTTTCCCCAAGAGATTTTGCGTAGGAATCTTTGGTCACTTCCGAAACACTGTTGCTGGAGGTTGAGCTCAAGGAGGCTGTTGATTGGGAATGTGAGGTTTGCAAATCGGTTCCAGCTCCGACTATGTAAGAGTTTTGGCCTTGGTAGCCTCCGCCGATGCCAGAAGGTAGATTATAACCTAATTGTGGCGTGTTGCAATCATGATACGGTTCTAAATTTTGCAAACTATAACTATTATAATCCTGGTTAAAATTGACTTGCCTACTAGAATCTACATAATAATTCTGTTGGTTATGATTCTGATTCGTGTTAAACCCAACACCAGTCGTCTGCAGAGGCAAAGCATACGCCCCATCAATTGACCCGAAATTATAATCACCACCAGCCGCATTTAAATTCAACGAGTTACTTAACTGATGCGACAACCCAGCCGTTGGTGAACCATGCACGACATTCTGGAAGGAAATCGGTCTCTCAACATGCGGCAAGCTATACAACCCAGAAGGTGTTACAGCTTCTTTCACAGGTTTGGTCACTTCTGGTACTGGCGGTGGAAGATACGTAGGTCCAACGCTGTTAGAATGAATCGTATCTATAATTCCACTGGCATCCTTCTGGTTAACGATATTTCCGATGGACTGGATTAATCCAACCGGAACAGGTTCTCTGAAGACAACCGGCTTCCTGGGTTGGTGGTATTTTTGGCCCGCACCATGGAAATGCTGGTTAGCTGGTTGGAAAAGTGGTGTTCCGTATTGAGAATTTGGTGTAGCCCCATACACCCCACTCGGCGGGATTAAGCCAACTCCAGTTGGGGATAACGAAATTTCTTTGCCGAAATTATAAGAATTAAAAGCTGATCCGAAACCTGCTGTGGAAGATGTTTTATAGGAAGCAGCTGGGTATGGTCCCGCTTGTGAGTACGAGTTAATCGGTGGTGCGCCGTAAGTGTCGGTTGCTCCGTTCGGATAAGCCCCACTATAGCCTAAACCGTAATTCGGGAATAATTGATATCCAACGCTTTTAATAACGGACAACGAATTGTCTTGACCTCCAACTCCAATAGCGGACAATCCTACATTAATATTGCTTTGATGGTTATGCTGCTCCTGATTATTAACCAATATATCCAAACCTCCTTGGCTCTGCTGATGATGTTCTTCCCCAGAACTAGCGACCACACCTCCGGATCCTGTAACAGTATTCAAAGGCGCTCCATACGAATCGCTGATTGCTCCATTACCCTTAAAATTTTCTTGTAGACTCAAAGAGTGAACTCCAGCATCACCTCCAGCAGCTGGAGGAGGTAGAATAAAACCAGTGCTAATCTGCAGATCATTCACATCGTGTCCACCCTGATTTGGCACGCCGTAAATATCGGAAGGTGGCCTAGAAACTAGTCCGGGAATAGGTTGCCACCCATCATATTTGATATCGGGGGGTGTTGGAGGAGCTGGAATTCCCGGATGAGGTGGTCCGTGTATGACAGGCTCCGGAGGGCCGTATTGTTGAGCCGGCTGTATTTTCGGCGGTCCGTAAGTTGGAGCAATCGGAGGTGGATTCAATATTGCACCGCTGATTTGCGGATTTAATAGAGGTCCCCCAGACGGTGGGATGTAAACTGTGGCTGTTTGGATTTGCACCTGTTTCGGAGGACCGTACGCCAATTTCGGCGGAGGGCCGTATTGGGGTTTCGGTGGACCGTATTGCAGTTTTGGTATTTTGTTGAAGTTTGGTTTTAAGAATCTGGGTGGGCCGTACACAGGTTTGGGCCCTTTTGGGATATGGAAATTAGATGTGATTAACGGTTTTGGGGGCCGTTGTATGAATGGTACGCCATACTTCGTTCTGATTGGTTTCGATTTAATCGAGGTGTAGGAGAATTTGGGCGGACCATAGATATCCTTGATTCCAGCGTTTGGGAGGGCGTAAGTTAGAGAGACTGATGGCAGAGGTGGCGGAATATCTGGTGGCGGCGTTGGGTAAATTAAGTTTGGCCCCGTGTTTGGCACGCCGTAAACTGGTACGGGTAAATTGATGCTGTTTGATGAAGTTAGATAGCTGTCTATGGGTGGGCCGTAGATCCCGTCTAGTATGCCGGCTGTAGCGAAATTCTCGGTTAATTCTATAATAGCTTCTCTCTTATTCGCTTCCGTTTCTGAGCTAGCACCTAGGGAGTCTGATGCGATTTCCGAAGAGGTATCTTTCGTTTCTGCGGTGGAGGTTGATGATTCCAGGGAAGATTTAGCAGTTGCACCATTATTGACTACAGCTGTCGTGGTCCGTGTTACCAGTAGGAGGTAAATCGAAATTGTGAACATCTAGAAACGAGAGTTTTAAAATTATAATCGAAGAACAATTGTTTGTTTATTTATAATAATTGAAGCAATTTCAGTCCGATCAACATTCGCCGCGAGTTAGGTAAATATTTCGATATCATTCAGCCGAAATAGAACCAATACAAATCCAATTAAAGCTTCTATTAATATTTCCAACGAACAAAATTTAATTTTCACGCGCGCGGATAGAATTGATTGCAACGCACGAGATAATTATTTTTTTAAGTCATAATTGTGCATGCTACCCGAACTGGTACACTAACAAAAGGGCCATGATTTAAACGAACTTCCTTATCGTTAGTGTAATTATTTATATATCTAAAAGTCATAGATACCTGTAGCATCCTTATGGCCATGTTTGGTTCGAAAGTTATCCTCTATTGTCCAGGGAAAGGATAAAAACTGAACAGCACTAAATAATCCGGAAAAAATCACTACAATTCACTACGAAAATGAGAACCGAAAAAGACTAAAATGTCTTGCGTTTTAGTTTCAGTGTGTTATCCACGCATGTCGGCGGGTTTTTTTCAAATAATCTCAACATCTTTTAAGACGGCTTGTTATATAGAAAACAGTGAATTACTTGAAGAAGATCAGGATCCCCACCCAACGCTGTATGTGTGTGTATGGTAAAATAAACGTAGAGCAAGTAGGGATGGTGTTAAAAAACGTATCTTCGCAAATGAAAGAGAGAAAGTAGGATACAGAAGAAAGTATACGTTAGGAGAATTAAAGTATCACATCAATACTTCTCGTGACGTGTTGCATTACAATTATCCGTCTTTGAGCCGAGAAAAAACTATTGAAATTTGAGATAACAATTCGGTAATCACAAATTACTATGATTTACGCACCACAGAACACGTATAACGCATCAATTATGTATTCGACATGATTTAATTGATACACCTGCATCAATATTGCACAACGACTCCTATTTGAAGGTCGTCACGTTAATCTCCGAAACCAAAACGACTTCGCCGCCTTCTAATGGTTGAATTAAATTTTATTACCAAACGCGTATATCCCCTGCAAATTCTTATTTCATCCATTAGCACGTTTGTAAGCCGGAATATGCATCTCTAATATTTCGCAATGCGCCTTATTTGCTTCTAGAAAATCCCCTTTAAGACGCATCTTGAAAGGTGCATTAAGCTAAATAATAAATACACAATATTCCAAGTAAAGTACGAAGATAAAGCCTTGAGAGAAATAGCTAAAACTTTAAAATCTTCCTTCATTATCCCCCAACGTTACCGGGAAAACGCAAGACAAAGCGTAGGACTTCTCATGTGCTTCGCCTCGACCGTAGTAAAACGGGAGAAACAAAGAGGGGAGAAAAAAAACGAAATAATTGAAAATTACTCAAACTAAAATAAAATACGACGGAATTATTTCCATTTTTTGAACGTAAAAATGCAGATAGTCCCCGAGAGATTTAAATAATTAATGTTCTGCTTGAACTAGAAAGAAGTTTACTGCAGGCTTTAAGGATTTCTAGTTTCTTGCTTTATATTTTTTATAAATTTAATCACGACGATAAGAAGCAATCAGGATGTTCGTTTTCACATTCTACCCAATCTAGGGAACCTAGATAATCCACACTAGCACGCAGACTTTAAAAATGACGTCTACATGCTGATATATCTAGAAAATGACGTAATTTTGACGTAAATTATACATCCTGAGCAACAACGTCATGCAGACGTCTTAAATTCATCTTACGATTTCTATATCCTGCTGGGATAGTACCAGAGACGTTAATTTCTGGTAAAACAAGATTAACTAATCGATTAAAATTATTTTAACGTCCTTTTTGGGTCATAAAAAGGTGGTTTTTTCGTTTCATGTCATACATGAACTCTAAGAAAACAAGATTAACTATAGCCGACTAACATAATTTTAACTCAGGTATATTTCTCGTTTACGACGTCATATGGACGTCATTTTTTTGTTTTATGTCATAGATGAAACAAAGAGGCGACATTATATGGTCGAAAACTAACATTTTTAGAAAAACAAGATTAACTTGTAGATTAGCATAATTTTAACGTATTGTTTTAGTTATTTCTCGTATATGGCGTCATATATACGTCCTAAATTTGTCATATGATTTATATATCTCTCAAAACGACATCACACGGTTGGGATATTACCAGAGACGTTAATTTCTAGTAAAACTGAGTTAACTAATCGATTAAAATCATTTTAACGTCCTGTTTTAGTCATAAGAAGGTGATTTTTTCGTTTCATGTCATACATTAAACAAGGAGCCAACATTATTTTGTCTAAAACTAACATTTAATTCTACGAAAACAAGATTAACTAATTGATTAGAATTTATTTAAAGTCTTGTTTGAATCATGTCTCGTCTGTGCAGGTCATAGGAAGG
>SMLS01036697.1:0-10024 GCA_004785975.1 Popillia japonica | reverse complement strand
AAATTCCTCTACGTGCTCCTAAATACCGATTTGAGAAGCCTCTCCTTTCATTTTTGAATAACTCTTGAAAGTTGATCAAAATTTTTGGCTCATCTGAGTTGATTTTAATCGGAACAGGCTCAGATCCCACGGAAGCAGTCCAACACCTTGGTTCTGGACCTCTATAGGGGGGTTGGTTAACATATTAGCAGCTATTTTATTCATTCTGATGACAGATTGGCTTCTAACTAACTTTAGACACCCAGTTTCAGTTGGGAATCGATCTCAATAGTTTCTGAGCCGACTAGGCGGCTTGAAGCAAGAAGATGGGCTGGAGCATCTTTCGCGCTCCCAAAATTCCTCTACGTGCTCCTAAATACCGATTTGAGAAGCCTCTCCTTCCATTTCTGAATAACTCTTGAAAGTTGATCAAAATTTTTGGCTCATCTGAGTTGATTTTAATCGGAACTGGCTCTGATCTCACGGAAGCAGTCCAACACTTTGGTTCTGAACCTCATAGGGAGGTTGGTGAACATATTAGCAGCTATTTTATTCCTTCTGATGACAGATTGGCTTCTAACTAACTTTAGACCCTCAGTTTCAGTTTGAAATCGAGCTTAATAGTTTGTAATTCCGATTAGGCAGCTTTGAAGCAAGAAGATGGGCTGGAACCTCTTTCTCCCTCGCAAAATTCCTGTGCGTGTTCATAAAAACTGCTTTGGAAAGCCAATCTCTTGATTTTTGGATGAATCCCATAAGTTTGCCAAAAATTTTCGCTCGAGCACCTCGATTTTAATCGGAAGAAGCTCAGACTAGACAATAATAGTCCAACACCTCAGTTTTGGAAGTCTAAATAGTGGTTAGCTACCTTATTATCAACTATTTTATTGCTTCTGTTCTCCGATTGGCTTTAAACTTGCTCTCGCACCTCATGAAGACTGCTTTGAGAAGTATTTCCTTTCAATTTTGGAATAATCTCGAAAGTGTGCCAAAATTTTTCGCTTACCCAAAGGGATTTTAATCGGAACAATACCAGATCAGACGAAAGGAGTCCAACACATCGGTTCTTGAATGGTGCTTGGCTAGCTTATTATTAGCCACTTTATTGCTTCTGTTCCTTGGAGTGGTAGTCCTTCATCGCGGTCGAAATCTTGCTGGTGAGGGCTCAAGCAACAGATCCAACGTGAAAGAAGGGGGTTCTCAGCCCACCAAAACAATACACGTCATTTATTGATCATGGTTCTGATCGGGGAGGTCGGGCGCGGAGAGGGAGCGAAATCTTAGGGTGGTAGTCCTTAATCACGGTGGAAATCTTGCTGGCGGGGGCTGGAGCAACAGATCCAACGTGAAAGGGGGGGGTTATCAGCCCCCCCAAAACAATACACGTCTTTTATTTTTCATAGTTCTGATCAGGGTGGTCGGACGGTGGGAGGGAGCGAAATCGTAGGGTGGTAGTCCTTAATCACGGTGGAAATCTTGCTGGCGGGGGCTGAAGTAACATATCCAACGTGAAACGAGAGGGTTATCAGCCCCCCAAAACAATACACGTCTTTATTGGTCATAGTTCTGATCAGGGTAGTCGGACGGTGGGTGGGAGCGAAATCTTAGGGTGGTAGTCCTTAATCACGGTGGAAATCTTGCTGGCGGGGGCTGGAGCAACAGATCCAACGTGAAAGGGGGGGGTTATCAGCCCCCCAAAACAATACACGTCTTTTATTTTTCATAGTTCTGATCAGGGTGGTCGGACGGTGGGAGGGAGCGAAATCGTAGGGTGGTAGTCCTTAATCACGGTGGAAATCTTGCTGGCGGGGGCTGAAGTAACATATACAACGTGAAAGGAGGGGGTTATCAGCCCCCCAAAACAATACACGTCATTTATTGATCATGGTTCTGATCGGGGAGGTCGGGCGCGGACAGGGAGCGAAATCTTAGGGTGGTAGTCCTTAACCGCGGTGGAAATCTTGCTGGCGGGGGCTGAAGCAACAGATCCAACGTGAAAGGAGGGGGTTATCAGCCCACCAAAACAATAGACGTCATTTATTCGTCGAATAAACGTCTTTCTTAAGTATAGGCTACCCAAACCGGTCAGAACTAACAGGTTCATGTTTCAAACTTTCGTGTGTTAATCTTCATGACACATTTTACGGATTATAGCAATAATATTAGGGCTCGCCCCTCGTACATAACAAGACTGTATTTCTTTAGAAAGCTTAATTATTAGTTATATAAAAAGGAGAATGGATAAACGAAAACTTGGATTGGTAGCCTCGTTATTGCTGGGAGGCCGTGGAACTTGGTGTATTCGAAACTGACAACAACTTTGAATATTTGCAATTGTATTAAAGGAAGGTTTAGTTTAGAAAAGTTGCGGGTTTGTTATATGGATAAAGTTTCGGCGCGAACGTAATTAAATATAAATTTATTCGTGTTCTTTAGTTGCTAAACTTAAATCTAGGTTGTAAGATATTCAAAGAAGAAGAAGAAGTTAAGCAGAATTGCAGAGGGGTGGGGGGAGTTCGCACTATAATTTTCTCACCGTAGGCAACACATCTTCTCCGTACCTGCGTACTAACCCCTTAAAACGAATATTATTTATTAATGGTAATACGTCTTCGTTGATTTCATTAAATATGCAATATATTTTGGTCGCAGTGAGCTCCTCCGCTCTGCCGGTGTACATACACATATTATATATATAAGTAAGTACATATGTATATTCAAGAAGTAGTAGAGCGTAAAATGATAAGGAAACGTAGGAAAAGAATTGTAATATTCATAAGGTAATTAACTGCTGTATTCCATATGCATAAAGCAAATCAATTTTGCGGTATTTCAGTACTTAACTTGGAAAAAAGTTTTCTGTCGCCTGTATATGACGAACTTTGTGTTTTCTGCGTTCTTATCGGAAGTAGAAAATTATATCCAGTCACGTTTCTTGTAAGGGATTTACTATATTTTCTTGCCGTACCCTTTTTCTTTATGTATAAACTGAGATTTTTCTGTCTTAGACATTTTCGGAATTTAAGATTTTATGGAAGAATTTATACATATATGTCACGGAAAATAAAATTTAATAAATACAGCCGTAAAATTTTATGTAATTGAAAAATGATTAATGTTAAAAAAGCAATGAAATAGAAAAAAAGGCAAGGCCCCGAATCGAATCGAATACAATATAATTCCCGTGTATGGAAAATAAAATTTTATTTCACCACTATACAATATAGAATATAATCAATAATCGTGAACACATACACGAGATCCGCTGTAATGTAGCTATTTTTTTATTAATACATGCAAAAGAGACGCACTTATGAATATTCAGCATTTATATAAATTTTAATCCTACTGACTGCGCCACATCGCAGCTCTAAGAATAGACATCGAACCTGTATCACAACGACTATCTGTTATGTGGTAGTTCAGCAGTTATCAGCGATTATAAATTATAGCTCAATATAATCAACATTAATTTTAATTAAGTAGACACGCTCTCCATACAGTGATGCCATGAATTTTATCTGTAAGGTGGTGTTGATTTAGTTTGTAGTCTCCCGGCGCACAATATATATATATAGGACGTGTATACTACGGGCCATCTTTGTTATCAACGCGGATCGCATTTCGCTCTTCCCACCTCCATGTCGTCCCCGTCCCCTCCCCCCGTGTCCCCCCATTTCACCATTGCAGCACTCTTCTTTAATATTTAATTAGATCTTTATCGGAATTTCAAGTAAAGTCGTAAAAGAGGCTATATAATATCGCACAACAATCCCTTTTATTGAGTTTAGGTTGAAATTTCAGAAGGATCCTTGTCGCGACTATTATAATGGTCGTTTCTGTTAAAGTGAATTTTCATGAATTAAAAAAAATAAAGTCAAATTATTCTCGACGTTTAAGTAGGGTTTTCATTATAAAAAAACACACTTTATAATTTATTTAGTTTCGTACGTGCGCTCGCGGACTATATCTTCCTAACGTAGTTGCCCAATACCCTGTATATCGGAAAATAACGAGCCCGAATTTGAAATGCAATCGCACACGGTTTTACAACATATCATACGTAACACATATTTTACGCAAATCCCCGTTCGCGATTTATAAAATGAAAGCGGCGCAATCGGCCAATATTATAATTAATATGGAACATATTAATTATCAATTCTAAACTACGTATGGACATGTTAATCCTATGTTTATAATTATAATATTGTTGGATCCTCTGGTAGTACAGTTACCGATTTGTTAAAGTTATTTATAATACACGCACATATACATATACATAATTGTGTGCTAATATACAGTGACGTTTACAGACTTTATTACCAAACTAAGAATGCCATTAAACACATTTACACACACTAAAATTTCAGGGCAAAAATTGCAGGGACATCTAGACAAGTAATGCAAGTTGGACGCTAGTGGTGGGGCTCCGTCCTGCGGAAACCGCAAAAGAATGTAAACGCGTCAGTTATTCGTCGAATATACGTCATTATTAAGTCTAAGGTATCCAAATCGCCCAGGAGACTTCTTATCTTCTTCTGAATCTTGTTATTCGTTCTTATTTCAATATATTTCTTGAAAACCTTATAATTATTATATAAAACAAAAACTGGAAGCAGAGAAAAAAACTCCTCCTTGATTGGTAGTCTCGTTATTGTACTTGGTGGTCGTGGAATTTAGTGTATTCGAAAATTTATGCTACGGACTAGAGAAGAAACATTTATATCCTTTCGCCAGGACCTTCACTCATCCCTCTTAGGAGTAATATCCTCGCACTAAAACAGTACACGTCATTTATTCGTCAAATATACGTTTTTATGACGTACATGCTTACATACAGGCTATTCTCCTGCATTTCTAAAAAGCTTATTAGTTAAGATAGAAATAAAATAAAGACTAGAAGCAGAGGRGAAAACGATAATAGATAAACGAAAGCAAGTTTCGACTCCTCGATTGGGAGTCTCCGTATCATACTTGAAGGTCGTAAATTGGRTGTATTCGAAACTTTAGGCTACTGAGAAAAGAAACATTTACATCTTTTCGCCAGGACCTTCACTCATCCCTTTCAGGAGTAATATCTTCGCACTAAAACAGTACACGTCATTTATTCGTCGAATATACGTTTTTATGACGTACATGCTTACATACAGGCTATTCTCCTGCATTTCTGAAAGCTTAAATATTAGTTAGATGGAAATAAAACAAAGACTGGAAGCAGAGAAAGAAACGAGAATAGATAAACGAAAGCAAGTTTCGACTCCGCGATTGGGTGTCTCCTTATCATACTTGGAGCTAGTGGAATTGGGTGTATTCGAAGCTTTAGGCTACTGACTAGAGAAGAAACATTTATATCTTTTCGCCAGGACCTTCACTCATCCCTCTTAGGAGTAATATCCTCGCACTAAAACAGTACTCGTCATTTATTCGTCGAATATACGTTTTTATGACGTACATGCTTACATATAAGCTATTATCCTGCATTTCTAAAAGCTTAATTATAGATGGAAATAAAACAAAGACTCAAAGCAGAGAAAGAAACGAGAATAGATAAACGAAAGCAAGTTTCGACTACTCGATTGGGAGTCTCTTTATCATACTTGGAGGTCGTAAATTTGGTGTATTCGCAACTTTAGGCTACTGAGAGAAGAAACATTTATATCCTTTCGCCAGGACCTTCACTCATCCCTCTTAGGAGTAATATCCTCGCACTAAAACAGTACACGTCATTTATTCGTCGAATATACGTTTTTATGACGTACATGCTTACATACAGGCTATTCTCCTGCATTTCTGAAAGCTTAAATATTAGTTAGATGGAAATAAAACAAAGACTGGAAGCAGATGAGCAAACGATAATAGTGCACGTCATTTATTCGTCGAATAAACGTCATTATTACGTGTTTGTTGGTCTACAGATGGTCTAAACTGGAAACAAGATCGCGAAATTGTTGAGTTTTAGATTGGATTCAACAAACTAAAAAACATTTTAATAAAATCGAGTAACATCACGCAACTAAAGCTAAAACTAATATAATATTGAACGGAAAATAAGACGTTAAACTCAGGTTCTACCTTAGAAGAAGGAAATACAAAGCAATTATTTCGAGCAATACAATTATCTTAAAATTTGTAGTTCGTGCAATTTCTTTACACCAGAAATGTAATGGCCCGTAAAAAGTCAGTAAGCATGATATTAGCATTAACTATATTGAAGTGATTCTATCGGAAAAAGATTCCTGTGTCGTATAGGGGTTGTAAAAAAAAGAACGACGACAAAACAAGAAAGTAATACACTTTTCCCCTCTTTCGTGCTCTAGTTTTTCTTTACTTCTTATATCGCCGCGTCTCATTTCGCCTAGAATTCGATGCACTCGTATTTGAATTTGAATAAATAAATTTGTACCGATTAAATGAGGGTTACGGGATAAAACGAGGCGAGGGGATGGTGTGTGGTAGTGGTAAAAAAGCTAAGCGACCAAATGCGGACTACTGCGTTTATCGATCTTGAAGGATTAGGGGTTAGAGTAGAAACATCCATATAAACCGAGTAACTATTCGCACAGAGACATTTCGGTGGACCTCTAAATAAGAATTAACCGGGAATGAAAACAGTAGGATACCTGATTGGTTTCTGGGAAAGCTCGCACGGGACATATATTTAGTCATTTTCGATATAATCGCCCGTACTGGCCGGCGAGCGTTTCGTAAATGAACGGGCGCATTATTTATGCTAGATCGAATTAAAGTATGATGATTGTTGTATCTTTGTTGCAGAGCATCATCACATCTTCGTCGGTGACCTAAGCCCTGAAATAGAGACCCAAACCCTGCGAGAAGCATTCGCAGCATTCGGAGAAATATCGTAAGTAATTTTAATTATTTTTTAACGCAGCCTAGCAGTAAATAGGGAAGAGGGGGTCGCATAATAATTAATTCCGCGAGTCCGGACTCCCTCGGTCCGATGTAGAAACGTTGTCCGGGAATTAGACATATTTTCACCAAGCATGCATTATAATTTGCCAACATTAAACACGGATTTACGGTTGGTAGGTATGTACATTTCGGCCTGTTCCCACGCGGAATAAAAACTTGCGAGATGTGATGTAATTGTGGGTGCCGATGCCTTGTAATAATTTTTTGATGAATTTTTGCTAACGCTCTCGTATAACTCTTTTATATGCCGGATTATATATGATAAACCCATAAAACTTTTATTGCATACGTAGGTAATCATTTGTTTTATAACACCGTTCATGTATGGGTGAAAAATCGTAATTACGAAGCTGTTAGTTTGGAAAATATTAATCGCACTACTTACATAAAAGTTCAGGATGTACATAACTTTGTTCTTTCCACCCCCGCCCCCTCCGGATTCCCCCTTCCCCCTAAAAAAGGAAGAGAGAGAATGCGGTATATTTCCCTTTATTTCCAGGTGATCCTTTTCGTTTATCATTCCCTACCATCTTGTGTTATATTTTCTCCTATATTATGTTTAGTTTTCCCGACGTAACTCAGACAAATATTTAGTTTTCCGCTTTTTCAAACTACCATGCAGCCCCGACAGTATGGCAGCGGCTGTGGCTAAAATTTTGATGTGGGTTTTTATTAATACTACAAAAATATCTATCAATTTTTAAATATACGATGCAGGATATTATTTATAGAAGCCCAGCATTTGATATTTTGCGATTTCCGATTCGATTCTCCCTCGGGTATTACTATTATTATTGTTATTATTATTATTATTATTTCCAAATAATAGAATGCGCATTTAAAATCTAACCCGAAATTAAAATTTCACGCATTCGATCAATTATTCCTCGTAGAATAAATTCAATTAACTAAAAGTTTGAGACAAGCGGGGCTTAAGCCTTAAATATATATACGTAAGCATACAAATTTCCCTTGATGAAGTACTTAAATGGAAGTAGCACCTTTATGCTGCAGGAAACTTAGATATTGTGTTGTGTATACTTGGTATTATACAAAGTTTTGGTGAATCTAAAATAGATACAGTAGCTGGGCATGCTTGAATTAATATAAACCTTGTTAAGGAATCACTGTGAGCGCTAAATTAGATGACGAGCACATCATTGCGGTTGTGTGGATGTCCAATCTTCCAGGACAGATCTCTCTTCGCTAAATTCTAAATTTGCCCTATTTTCACTGTGGATCAACCAATCTTCTTTAAAAATATAGGATCTTCTTCTCTGCTCGGGGTGGCGGTGGCGCCTTTATTGGATCACCGCCCTGAAGTCGCACAAGTCGGAAAGCAGGTTTAGTTTGAAGGAATCAGGATTCAATCTTTGATCGCCCCTCACCTCTTTTTGCAGCTCCAACTGTTAGTACCAACTTCCATTCTTGAAGCTATTTTGGTCTTGCAGCTTAGATCCGCTGGCCTCCCACGTTTGGCGGAATTCGAAGATGTTTCCTCTATTTCATCTCAGTTTCTGCATCTGTAGGTGCAATGCAAGGAAAGCAGGTACAAAAGAGCAAAGGATTTTATTATGACGATACTCCAAAACACCTTACAATGATAATGTTTGAATCCTACCCAATCACTTTCCCAACATTTCTTGCAGTTCTGTGTGGTTAGTTCCAAGCATGTTCTTGTTGAATGGTTTTTAACGAATCAGTGATGAGGATGGAAGGTGGGAGTTTATTTATTTATTAAGTACTCCCCGTACTTTGCAGTGATAGTCTGATGAAAATAAACTCTGTTGGAATCGCTAATTATGCTGAAGGGGCGCAAAGCGTCCGACATTGCGGATATCTAATCTTCCGAAGAGATTTGCCACCTTCTTTTCTGTATGGCGTCAATTCTGGATAAGCAAGAGAGGACGAAGTGGTTCCAGGCTAATATAATTTAGATCCTCCTTCGCTAAATTCCAAATTTGCTTTCTTTTTTCTCATCAAACTCGATATCTTCAATTCTCTAAAGACCTACCACCACCCTCCTCCCTCACATCAATATAATTGCGTTTTATTTTGACCAGACTTTAGGTTGTGTGGGATTGACTTTGATTCTAACCACAATCAAACATCCCTGTTTCTAAATATTAATTTTCAATCCTCAATCGCTTTTGGTTCTGCAGTTTAGGTCCCCAGGTCTCTCACTTTTCCGTTGAAATTTTTCTAGAATTTGAATTTTTGGAATCAGCTCCAAAAATTCGAAAGAGCTTGGGATGCTCTTCTATGCTGTGCTTGGCGCCTCCATCCTTCGAATATGGAATACATAGTATTGCCAAACAACCTTCAATGATTGAGTATTTTCCAGAGATAGAGCTTCGAAGCCTACCATAGATAAAAATAAACTATGCTGGGGTCGTTAATTATGCTGAAGGCGCATAAAAAAGCTTCCTACATGGCGGATGTCTAATCTTCAGGAGGGATTTGCCACCTGATTTGGTGTATGATGTCAAGGATGGACGAGCAAGGCAGGACAAAATGGTTCCATCACAATACATGGGAGGTTTCTCAAGCATTGAATACCAATGTTTTGCGAAAATTTAAAAATCTTTTTAAGAACTACGCCTCTAACGTCGGCCGGATTCAAAAGCGTATGGTCGAGGTGGTGGCGGTACTTTTATCAGACCAGACTAGGTTGGGTTGAGTTGGCTTTGATTCTAACACCAATGAAACATCATTCTCTATAAATGTGAATTTCCAATCTTGAATCTGTTTTGGTCCTGCAGTTTAGGTCCAACGGGCTCCCACTTTTCTTTTGTAGATCTGCTTAAATTAGAATTTTTTGAATCAGTTCCAAAAATGCAAAGAATTTTGGTACGCTCTTCTAGGCTTCGCGTATCCATCCCACGAATTGATGGGGCAGTTAATTAGCATAACCAGATCTGGTGTGCTACTAACAATTGATGTAAGTAATGCATTTACCACAGCTTCCCAACGATCAACGCTGTCGATTGTCCGTCTAATTTAGCGTTTACAGTACACAATTCTATATATTTTAAAATAATTCACGAATTAATCACACAAATTTATTTCATTTATTAAACATTATTCGCACAGATTCGGGAAAAAAAAA
>SMLS01036696.1:0-17673 GCA_004785975.1 Popillia japonica | reverse complement strand
GGGGGGGGGGGGCTAGCAAGGCCTGTGCATCAAACTGTGTAGATTATGGTATGGATTATGGGAGTAGATCTCGTTTGGTATTGTTCCGCGCCAATACTGGGTGGTCCTTAAGTTCGTCGAAAAATTTTAGGGGGCGATTCCTTGGGTAATCTCGAGAGAAAAAGTTCCTATAAACATATGTCCTAAAGTGCTCTGTTATAGAGATACAGGCTGATTTATTACACAAAAATTTAGGGAACGGTTTAGGGAACTGTTGTGTTGGTTGAACACCCGAATTAGAGGACGCTGTTTTGCAGCCAATCGATGAACTTCCAGAGACCAGTACAAGAAAGATTGGTGTTACGATAAGCGCAAGCCATCAAACCATCTTAAGGATATTACACGATCAACATTATATCCTTTCCATATTCAGAGAGTACAGGCTCTTCTTCCACGTGACTTTCCGCAACGCTTAGTCCTTTGTGATTGGTTCCGACAAAAATGAAATGGAATTATGAATTTCCACAACAACCATTTATGGTCAGATGAAAATCCGCATGCCATAAAGGAGATGCACTTTCAAGAGCAATTTTCCTTAAGTGTCCTTAAGGGTGGGGATAATTAATAATTATTTAATTGGTCCCGTTTTCATCATATCGGCTAGTTCTTGAAAACGAGTTGCCTCGCCTTTTTGATCCGAGGCGAAGTTTGGTTTATGCATGACGGAGCTCTAGCACACTTTAGCTTACAAGCTCGGCAATTTTTAAATAGGAGATATCCGAATAGATGGATAGGTCGAGGAGTAGAAGTCGGCCTCCAAGGTCACCTGATTTGAACCCTCTAGACTGTTTCTGTGGGGGCATTTAAAAACCATAATTGTTGGATGCGAAACAATTCGAAACACTCCCGGACTTCTCTAGCGGGTTAGTATGCAATTGAACAGGAGCTGTTGGTGGTCATTTTCAACAGTTCCTTTAGGGTTTATTGTAACCGTTTCTTAAATTTCTGAAATATTTTTTTGTGCGAAATAAATCAGCCTATATCTCTACAATGGAGCACTTTAGGACATATGTTTATAGGAACTTTTTTTCTCGAGATTATCCAAGGAATCGCACCCTAAAATTTCGCGACGATCTTATGAACCACCCTGTATAAACGTCCAGCGATATGTGGACGCAGTGGTAGAACGCCATATTCTTACATTTCTTCTTCTGTCCAATCTTTCAAAAATAGACGAAGCCATCATTCTCGAATGCCTACGAGACATCGTCGAGGAGGCCCATCTTCTCCCTGACGAGCAGTTCGGCTTCAGACAGGGATTATCGGCCGACTTTCAGCTCCTCCGGCTCACGGAGAAGGTGCGAAATGCTTCGGAGCTGCGAGACTCGACCGGTGCGGTCTTCTTGGACTTTGCCAATGCCTTCGACTCGGTGTGGCATGATGGATTATTATTCAAGATAAACCCGAACCTGATCGTCCTAATTCAATCGTACCTATCTGGTAGAAGCTTCCGTATCAAGCGCTTTGGCGAAGTTTCGGCTCACAGGCCCATAAAAGCAGGTGTCCCACAGGGATCCCTTCTGTGTCCCGAACTATTCATTCTTTTCACCGCTGATATGCCTCGACAGCCGCACACGAGGCTAGCCATCTATGCGGATGACGCAGCTTTGCGAAGCCATTCGTTTTTCCAGAAAGTGAAATCCCCCGCCGACCAACATCTCCGTCGAGGGTTCGGTATCTGGGACTCATACTCGAGTATGAGTCCCAGATACCGAACCCTCGACGGAGATGTTCGGGACACAGAAGGGATCCCTGTGGGACACCTGCTTTTATGGGCCTGTGAGCCGAAACTTCGCCAAAGCGCTTGACACAAGCTTGGTATCGATACCAAGCTTGTGTTTCGTCATCACTTTACGAGTATCATCTCTAAATTCCTCCGGACGAGGGCCGTCCTTTGTCCACTCCTCTGTAGTAAGAGCTCTTTAAGTCTTAAAGTCAAACTACTTATCTTTACGGTGTTTCTCCGACCCATTCTTACCTACGGTGCCCTAACCTGGTCCGGTGCCAGCATGTCTCAGATTAAGCGACTCAACACGCTTCAAAACAGGGTGCTCCGCATGATCGTCTGGGCACCCTGGTTTATGTCTAACGCCCACGGCAATCCCACCATTTAATGAGCGCTACCCAGAGGAACCCTCGAAAGGGCTTCTCGGTCGGAGAACACGCTCATCGAACATCTTGCGGAGTTAGATCCGGACAGGCCTCCGTCCCGTGTTTACACCAGGAGGATACTCGAGGACGCTTAATTGTCCTCGGCCAGATGAGCCCGCCCAATGAGGACTCCTGATTTCCACATTCTCGGCGGTCCAGAACCGCCAAACAACATGCGACAAAAAGGTTAAAGGACCAATTGGCCCAACCTTAGTGCAACCGATGTCCTTAGACATCAACAGACTCCAGCCAGATAATGACCGTCCCCATAGTGGAGCCGCTCGATTGACCCTTTTGCGGAGACTTCGAGCACGTTTGGGACATCTTTTCAGCACGAATTACAGATTGTTTGGTACACAGCACCACAAGAGGAAATCGAAAGTTTGGTCAAAAAATTCCTACCCCTTCTTGTATCTGTCAGGTATGTTTATGTTTACTTAATAGAATTAAATTTTGTGCGATTAAACTTATGAAGGGTAGTGTATACATAGCGTGCAGCCAGATTTCACACGATTGGTCTGCTATACATGAAACTATAATTCTTTTTAAGTAATAAGAAAAAATGTGAATTTTTAATGAGGTAAACAATTTAAGTAGGGTCGCAATTTATTCCCATTTCGCAACGGAGTGAATGCTAATTATCACCGCAGACGTGAAATGCCAGACCTTCCACAAACTCGGATAGTTCAAATAATACGAATTGAATTAAATACAATATTCCGTGCATGCTAAATATAATGAACGTATTTCAAGCAGACAAACATAATTATAGTTTTAATGAATCTGTGTACAATTTTCTGTTTGTTTATTCATAGATTAAACTCCGTCAGAAAAGAATATCTCCCTAATTTGTTGAGTAGGTAAAATTCCGTGGACCGGAGGAGGTGGTTGGAGATAATTTTTTTCTAACGGAGTACCTATACATGTATGTCTTCCCGTTCGGTGTCTAAATCGATCTCTTATTTCTACTAGCATGACGACAGTAGGTGTACTATGCCGTTTCTGCGCCAACCGGTTTTTTAGTTTTTTTTTTAATCGCTAATTAGATCACTTTCTAATTAGGCTTTCTAGTTGACGGAATTCTGCTAAGAATGTTGGAATTTATGAATTGTTATATTCCTGCATGTCTCACCAAAAATTTTACAGAAAACAAGCCTGTGTGTTTTGTAAGAATTCCATCTATCGTGTTTTTCAAGGTAAACAAATGAAATTCCAGTGATTAGGTTCCCTTGTATACAGGGTGCTCGGATACTTCTCTTACAAAAAATAAAAACCGTCATCAACCGAGCTAAGAAAACGAATGATGGAAAAAAAATTTATAAAATTTTTTAGAAACTATCTGAGAGTTTGATGTTTTCAGGACCGCTCGACTGCTAAAGTAAATGTTCGAAGTTGCTACCGCCGACACGTATGCATAAATGAGTGCGCCGCAACAATGAATCACGCACTAGTGGTAACACGTCCTGTTCACGAATTCGCGCAATAGATTCTTAAATATTATTTCTCAAGTCATCGATATTATTTATTTCTCTGTTGTAAACCAAGTCTTTCAAATGTCCCCAAAAAAAGAAATCTAATGGATTTAGGTCCGGAGAACGAGGTGGCCAAGCTACCGGTCCTCCACGACCAATCCAAAAATCACCGGAAGTGTTATCTAGATAATGCCGCACATCTCGTCTAAAGTGCGCCGGAGCCCCATCGTGCATAAAATACATTTGTGGGCGAATGTCAAATGGCACATCTTCTTGAAGTTGCAGTTCATTTACCAAAAAGTTTAGATAACTTTCTCCGTTCAAACAAGTCGGTAATAAGAAAGGGCCAATGATAAAATTGTTTATTAGACCGCACCACAAATTTATGGAAAATCGTCGCTGATGGTCAGTACGATATATCGCATGAGGGTTTTCTATTGCCCACACATGTCTGTTGTGAATATTTAATATGTCTTGACGTGAAAAATTTGCTTCGTCCGTAAATAGAATTTTACCTAAAAAGTTGGGATTGTCCGCATTTTGGTCGACTAACCACTGACAAAAAACGCACTCGATGAGGGTAGTCGTCTTCCGAAAGATTATGCACACGCTGAAGATGAAAGGGGTGAAGTTGATTTTCTCTTAAAGTTTCCCACACAGTAGATGGCGCTAAATTTACTGTACGCGCAATTTGCCTAGTGCTCACAGATGGATCATCTTCTACCATATTCAAAATTTCCTCTTCTGCGTCTACATTCCTTTGATTACCACCGCCACGTCCTTGCTGAAGTTTGACGCTTCCGGTATCTCGCAATCGTTGCACTACGTTTGTGAATGTGGTTGATGCTGGAAACTGGCGATTAGGAAATAAATTGGCGTATCGTCGACGAGCAGCTGTTGCGTTTTGTCTACATTCTCTCTCCATATGTAAGAACCATATCACTTAACTCGTTGTTTCTATAATGATAAGGCATTTTCACTATTAACTGTAAATTAATGTAAGTAGTTATACGGTAAACGAATAAAAATACTGGCAAGAAAGCACAATGCATTAACCACTGCAAACTGATAGACTAATGATGTTGAAGTACCAAGCGAGATCGAATGATCAACAGCTGTGCGATTATGGGGATTAATGTGTAGCTCAGCAGAAAGTCGAATTCATCAATGACACCTCAATAATATTGATTTCTTTTAGTGCTATCGTACTGCTGACGATATCATAAAGATCGGCTATTCACTTTTAACGCGTAAAGGCCCACCTAAAAACATTTGCTGATTTTTTAAATATTTTTTTTCTGCATTTGCTATTTTTTATTTTTTTTTTTTTGATTTTATTCTGTTTCCTAATTACAAAGTGATCTAGTTAGCGATTAAAAAAAAACAACAAACCGGTTGCCGCAAAAACGGCATAGTACACCTACTGACAACGACACATAAATCTTTAATCATTATTGATTATGCGAAGATAATTGCTACTCAATGTTTACTCTTCCCCCTATTTCGATACACGTAATTCTCTTTTCCATATCTGTATGAGCATGTGTCGCCGTGACGTCGCAGGAACGGCTGATATTTATTGGACATTTTTTTCCGTTTAGTGTACATAGAAGACCACGAATTAGCTGGAAGCGAGCAGTATGAAGACGATGGCCAGGATTCCGATACTGCTTTATTAAGTAAATCAACCGAGGTGACAATTACATCAATAGTTCTTCCAATACCATCCAATGGTGTCCAACAGAGCGAGGAGAATCTGGATACGTAGCCCACGAAGAAGACTTTCGTAACAATTGATATACACGACTAACTGACCTATCTCACGAAATGAAAACGACTCAAAAATAAATAATATATATGAATATATAATTATAATAAAGGCTTTCGATGCTGATGTATAATTTTGATGTCATACATACATACATAAATAGTACTTTTTAAAATGTACTGAAAATAGGGCACAATTATGACGCTTACAATTTTATTAATTAATATTAAATATACATTTAAGGATATCATATTTTTTAAGATAAATTATTATTAGATTAGATAACATTAATTTATTTTGTAATGTTAACAATAGGGTTATCTATTCCGCCAGAGAATTGCGATTGATGCGTCCGAGTTTTTTCGCGCGGCCGTGTAGAATAAAAATCGAACCCAGATGCTCTATCTAGATTACTCTAAACATTTTTCAAAGAATTTACCTACGCTACGTTAGATGTTTGTATTATATAAGAGAGCGTCGAGGTCTGAGGAATAGGAAACCCTCTTGAGATCCCCTGACATATAATCGAACAGCAGATATTTCTTCAGGGTGAATAAATTATCAGACTCGATAAATGTTTACATTTGTAACATAGGCAATTCAATTAAGTTGCCAAACGAGGTGATTGCTAAGCAAGCCCACTTCATTGTACGGCATTTCATATCTAACACTCCAAACTTTTTCATTTGTTCTTTTACTTGTAGACATCGTTGTGTTCGTAGTTGTAATCTGTTCTGCGTCGACCCTCCTCCCATTTAGTTTTCGGCGATATTCAGGGTAGTTTTAATAAACGTGGAAAGTTTTAACGATGTAATATAAGCTCAGAATTAATTTTATATTAAAAAAATTATACATCGTTTAAACTTCGGTAAATATATATTTAATAAGTATCGCGATTTTAGGAATTGTATGATAAATAAAATGATGAATATATTCTTGATTTAACCTCTTGGATCTCGAATTTTGTATCTCCCAACAATCTTGAGGGATCGAAGAAGTTAATTTATAAAATCATAATACATAAATTAACGATTAAATCTAATCGTCCTGTATGTTATGCGTTGATATACAAGATGGTTAGCCATGTTTTTAATTTTGTGGAAATAAACCGGGAAATTTAGAGAATAGGTGCCAAATTAAAACGAAAAACTAAAATCTATGGGTCCACCTCTGTAAATCGCGGTTTATTTCCCGATAAATTGTCCTAAGTTATTATTTTTCGTTGCTGCTATAGTTGTCTAGCATATTACACACATAATTCATAAATAAGTGTATTTTAAAGCATTTTTAAGCATTTATCTAAACACGAATATGTTTAGAATTTAAAGCATTACGATACTATGTACATATACATATAGGGTCACATCGAGTAATCGTAAATAATTTTTAATTTAATATTTATATTTTAAAGCTTGTTACTCTAATTGGATAAAATGTAAAATTGAAAACACTCGGTCTAGAGCTCCGCAATTAATGCTTTCAATATTTTTCCAAACCATTTGTCCATTGGTGCTTTGCCAAAATCTCTTTACTTTTATTGGTTGAAATATCGTATGAAGCTGTTGAATGCAATCAATGAGCTGGCTAGGAAGACACCTAACCAATACATCTCCTTACTTTATCGTAATAAAATTTGGCATTCGGTCTTCTCAGTAACAACTAAAAGGCTATAATATAATCTACTCATTTTTGTTATCAAAATGCTGTTATCTTGTTTGCTTGAAAGCAACTTAAAACTGTTCTGGAACTTGTTCTGGAATAACAGAACCGTTTTCGAACTATTCTTCAACACGATTACAATCGGTTATTTAGTAACTTACCGACTTACGACCTAGAGCAGGACTTGAATAACTTCAAACACTTTGTCAACGATTTTAAACTGTTCTTCAGCCAATTAAAACTATTTATCAGCGATTTAATTTTTTTTTTCTGCGATTTGAAATAGTTTTTCAACGACTTAAAACTTATTCTTGAATGAGGAAGAACTGTTTTAACTACTTTAAACTAGTTCTCAGCAACTGAAACATATTCTGTAACCACATAGAACTGTTTCTAAATAACTTCAAACTGCTCTTCAACGATTTCAAACTGTTACTAAGCGAATTAAAACTATTTCTCAGCCGCCTAAAACTGAGTTTTATTTTTCGACAATTTGAAACCAATTCTTAAACGACTTTAAACTAGTCGTCAGTGACTTAAACATATTCTGTAACCACATAGAACTGTTTCTAAATAACTTCGAACTGCTATTCAACGATTTCAAACTGTTATTCAGCGAATTAAAAATATTTCTCAGCGGCCTAAAACTGAGTTTTATTTTTCGACAATTTGAAACCAATTCTTAAACGACTTTAAACTAGTCCTCGGTGACTGAAACATATTCTGTAACCACATAGAACTGTTCTAAATGACTTCAAACTGCTCTTCAACGATTTCAAACTGTTACTAAGCGAACTAAAACTATTTCTCAGCCGCCTAAAACTGATATTTTTTTCAACGATTTCAAACCAATTCTTTAACGATTTTAAAGTAGCCCTCGGCGACTAAACCATGTTCTGCAACGATATAGAACTGTTATTAAGTGAATTCAAACTATCGTTGTCAAGATCTAAATCTGTTTCTTCAGCGTTTTGAAACCGTTCTTCAGCGACTTAAAACTTATGCTTGAATGAGCAAGAATTGTTTTCGAACTAGTCTTCAACAATTTCAAACTGATATTCAGCGAACTAAACTATTACTCAGCGATCTAAAACTAACTTCTGGTGCAGCCATTTAAAACCAATTCTGCAGGGACTTTAAACTATTCTTCAGTGATTTAAAACTATTTTGCAACGACCTAGAACAATTTCTGAACAACTTTTAACTTTTCTTCCGCGATTTTAAACTGTTAGTCAGCGAATTAAAATTATTTTTCAACGATCTAAACCTTGGTTTTATTTCAGCGAATTGAAACAAATTCTTTAACGGCTTTAAACTTAATTTACAACTATTTCTGGATAACTTCAAAAGTGTTCCTCGACGACTTCAAACTGTTTTAGCGAATTAAAACTATTTCTCAGCGGCCTAGAACTGAGTTTTTCAGTGATTTAAAACCAAATATCATTAACGATTTTAAACTGTTCTTCAGCGACTAAACTTGTTTCTTTTTTTCAGCGATTTGAAACCAATTCTTTAACGACCTTAAACTAGTCCTCAGTGATTGAACCGTTTTCTGCAACGATTTACAACTATTTCTGAATAACTTCAAAATGTTCGTCGACAATTTCAAACTATGTTTCAGCGACCTAAAACTTGAGTTTTTCTGGGATTTGAAACCAAATCGTTAACGATTTTAAACTGTTTTTCAGCGATGTAAAACTATTTTGCAACGATGTAGAGCTGTTTTTAAACAATTTTAAATAATTTCTCAGCGATATAAAAAAAATTAAGCGATTTGCGATTTCGCAACGATATCGACTTCTTTTGGAATAACTTCAAACTGTTCTTTAATGGTTTCAAACTTTCTCATCAATTTTAAATTGTATTGTTTTTTGCAGAGACTTTAAACCGTTTTTCAAACGACGAAAACATATTCTGTAACGACTTAGAACTGTTTTTGAATAACTTCAAACTGATCTTGAACGATTTCAAACTGTTATTCGGTGAATTAAAACTATTTATCGACGTTTTTAAATTATTTTGCAATAATTTGAAGCCAACGAATTAGCCATTTCTATAGGCTGAAGATACTTTTCTAGCAAATATCTTTGCACCTTTCAACACAATAAACGAATCAGAATATCTGCAAATATTCAAACATCCTAGAATTCGCAAGCAAGCCTTCACGGAATACACATAACTGTGATAAGTTTGTGTAAAAAGTGCGATTACTCGGCCTGACCCTACAGGGTGTTTTATATCGAGATACTTCAGCTGTATAAATGCCGTTAGTTGAAAGAACATATTGATAATGTTTTAAAATCTAACCTATTTAATGTGACCTTAAAAGAGAAATCTACTCCTGTAGGATTTTAATTAACCACTCTGTCTATAAATATGTTTTCTTCCATAATTTTACTCCCTTTTATCCGAATGTAAGTGCTGTGATGGATATATATAATTTGTTATTTAAAAGTCAGATAAAGATGAAAGGTTAAGTTTTTAAAGAAAAGTCCTTAGATATTCATTACATAGCTAAATCAAATAATGGCGAGGAAATAATCTTGTATAATTAGAAATGTTAACAAGACAATTTTTAAGCGTAATCACCCAAAGTGCTCTATGTACAAAACAAATAAAACTTAATGCTTCGTTAGTGTTTTCAAGTGCAGTTTAGTACATATACTCAAATTAAGAAAAAATTAAATTCTAATATTTACAACATGACACTCCAACCATTCAATTTACTGTCACGTATGACAATAAAAGCGAACGAAGAAAAGCACTGACGCAACATTAAAAATATCTGGACCAATATCATTAAAGCCCTCTGTAAGCGTAGATTATTGTTATACAATGGTATTCCTTTACGTAAGTACAATTATTTCTTAAAGACAATTAGTATATCGGAGTATTGGAATACAATTGTATGTATAGGGATTGCAACAATTAATAGTTAAGGTACAACTTGATTAATTATAAAGATCTTGTAACGCACGTAACCAAGAGAAAAAGAATCTTCTAATTACGTAAAATAATTCAGCAACAATCAATAGTAGAGTAACAATCTGTAATTAATATGTGCGCTGGATTTATGGTGAATTATCTAGAGATTAATTAAGGATTAATCCAACTTTTACAAGTGTTCCTATGAGATTTTAGAAGCACTCGTATTCAGTTTTGGATTTAAAAGAATAACCCTTAAAAACAACGAATTAATAAAGACAATTATTATTAAATATCTGACAGACGAGTAATGTATTGATCTAAAAAAGAAATATGGTCTAATTTATTTCATTGTGATGATTATTATTACGTATAAGACGAGGAACGAAAATTTTATGATTATTAATAAAATAATATACTTTAGTGCTTTTAGCTATTTGGCGCGTTCATTGTTACCCATCATGAATAACACAAAAGAAATGATGGCATATAAAAATCAAAAGTGATAATAGAACTTCTTTCAATTCATTTGTTGTAGTTAAAGTATGTTGATAGTTTCTAAAGGATATTATATAATATATGAAATATATAAATACTTATGTAAATTTAGTTATGATTTTGGACTTTGATAAAACCTCTATTACTATTCTCTCTTGTGTTTTAATCCCCAGCCCCCACTACAATCCCAATCACCAAAATAAAACCACAATCAATGCTGTACAACTAGTGTTTACTTAAACATCTTTATCAAAATAACGTAACATAGAAAAATATCAAAATAGATCACATTATAACTAACTCAATATTGAGAGGGAATTTATTTTTCAAGACAGCAGTTTGGTCCACATTCAATTACAACAATAACAAAGCAAACAGATATAATTTTAGAGCCGCGATTTTTTGATTCATGCTGGAACAACGCTCGTTTGAGAGTTAGTAGTGACGAGCTGCATTAAGCTTCCATTGCTAGGACGATCTTTGCCTGTGGTCCAATTATAAAGCAACCTAAAATAAATCGTATTGACCCAAAAATAATTTTTTGGAGCACAAAAATAATTACTCTGCAACAAACTCCAACGGTGTCCAAGAGGTATGGTCGGCTTTCGGCATCCACTTCCTATTCATGGGGGTGTCCAGTGTTACAGGGAGGATGGCAACGCTTAACGAATTGGCCGGAAGGCCGCTATCCTTTGCGGCTAAAGTTTTTGTCAAACTATGAACCGCCGCTTTCGCAATTCCATACCCAATCATTCCTGTGAAATTAATCATAAATAATTGGATATAAAATAATTAAAAATTTATCTAAATCATACCGGGAGTCGCCTCCAAAGCAGCTTTAGCACCTGTCAAGCTGATCAAACCGCCGTCTTTCAAATGGTGGGATGCAATTGCAGCGGAGATTAATGAGCTCCACACGCTTTGCTTCCACATAAGATCGGAATTCTTCGCCAAATCTGAAATTGTAATTTTTTAAAAATTTGCAATTTTAAACGTCTACGCGTTTAGATATCAACCTTTAGCAGCATTTCCGCCGGCCCAACCACCGGCGACACAGATTATGGCATCTAATTTATTCCCACTTAAAGCAGACGACACGGATTTCAGCACATCAGTTTCTTGTTGCACTAAATCGACATCCCTGGGGACTACGATGTTGGCGTCTGCTTCTGAATTTTCAGCAAGATCCACGGACCCTACCCACTGTATCGTGAAAGGAAGATATTTTAAGGTTATGTACGTTAATTTTTAATTTATTCTCGATCTTACCCAGCTTTTTGATTTGAAAAACGATACGACTTTCGAGCCTAAAGCCCCTTTTCCGCCGTAGATGATAACACGTCCTGGGGCTTGAGACATTTTTCTAGCGCTTATTGATTCTCAACCCTTGCTAACTGACCGATATAGACGACTAACTGCACACGCCGCGAATAACGTTTGAATTGGAAGCTTTCACTCGATTGTTCTTGAAATGTATCAGCCAACTCGGTTTTGATATCTTTTGCGGTTCCAGATAAATGAGTTCAATTCGAAAACATTCGTTTCTTGTGTTGTAACAAAGTAAAGTTAGTGTTTCGTTTTAAATAGAAAATAATTTAATTGCATATTAAATCGTATTTTTCACGGTTATTATTACAGTAAATTGTTGGAATAATTTAAAAATAATTGTTTAAATAATATATGTAGAAACCTTGAAGAAATGATTCTATTTACTTTCGATACAATCATGAGATATAACCTTTGGAAACAATGTCAAGGATAAGTTAATAATAACAAATTTTGTTCTAATTTTCAAATTTTACCGCCTTTTAAGCTCGTCAAGGTCAGTCGCGAACATAGATGTCGCGAGTGTCGCTGAGAATATACAGGGTTACTCAGAATCATTCGAACACTAGATATATTTAAAAATTTATTTTCTTTATAACCTATTATATATATAATTTATACATTACATTCGGACACGAATACAAAAAGAAGTATTGGTTATTCTGTATCACATTACAAACGAGGCACTGTTATATGGATTCATTGTATATGTAAGGTATAAAAATATAGACAATTAACAAACGACTAAAATAACGTGCGATATCGTCATGCCGTGGAGGGTCGGGGGTGACCGTCCCATGCATCATTTTCGCTTTGTTTTAAGGCCTTTTTCAATTCTGCAACAAACAGTTTAATTTATTTTTTTTATTATATTTTTGGCGCAAAAAAAGGCACCTTTCGCTTTCCGTAATTCTTCCCTTTCTCTGGCGTGGTCCTCTTTAGAGAGCTTCGATTTGGTACCGAGATGGCTGTTTATTAATCTCCTAGCAGTTTGCATATTAGTTTGGGGTCGTTTCATCGCTGGTTTTAGGTCCACCCTAGACGCAACGTGCATAGCGGTGTTGCTCGCGTTATTCATCGGTCTAGATTTAATGATGGCGTGCTGGATGTGTAAAGCTCTCTTCGCTAAAATAGAATAGATTCTATATTTAAAATTATCAATAAATATTATTATAATCACCTTGATTTGGAGTGCTTAACACCAACAAAGCGTGCGTTTCGTCGCACCATTTCACGTACATCAACTCATTATTAACATCACTATACAACTGCATTAAATCCTGCGTTTTGAACGTCGAAGGAAAATCATACAATTCTATAACATGATCTAGATCGTGTGGCTTCCTATTCTTCTTTGGAAATTCATCGTCGGAGCTGCCCTCCTCGTCCTCTTCGTTCCCATTTATCCTAATATCACGTATCTAAAAGGAAGCATAACAGACATGTACGTTTTACTTATTCGCTGTGCAAATCTAGCTGTGTATCAATTTACTTTGGCTGTTTTTCCCCTATTTAACTCATCATCGTCGTTACACAAATCCTCCCAATTAGATACCTGCTCGTCTAATATTGCACCTTTTACTTTAGCTTTTGGCTTTAGATCTTTATCATCAATAGCGATATGCAAAACATCTTTATTACCTACGTTTACATGTTTAATTAGCGGTCGTGTTTTCCTATTTATATTTACAATAGCTCGTTCCATTTCTTCCTTATCATTATCGACATTTTTCTCGTTATCGTCTGTCTTTAATTGGTCTAGCATTATGACTAACGATTGTTCATCATTATTTGTACTGTTATTGGCTTCGTTCTCAGTTCCTTGATAAACGTCACTCAAATTAGAATTCATCTCACTTTCAACCACGTCTGTTTCTGATTGAGTTGTGTTCGTTTCTGAATTATTTCTACTACCTTTACTGGAAAGTAAAAAAAAGAAGGACACATATCTATATACATATATAAATGTAAAAGTAAAATAATCCTTGACCTGTTAATATATAATACTTACTTCTTATTACGCTGGGCAGGTGGTACGTACAATCTTTGAGCAGGTCTAGTTCTTCTCCTGACATCTCTTCCTTCGTTCTTGTTGTGTTCCATGTTTCACAACAGATTTATTTACAATTCGGAAGCATTTGACGTTTATTTACTAAAAAAAATCATCTGTTTTTGTTTTTATATTTTTAAAGGTACGTTCACACTAATCTTTTTAAACAAAAACATCTTACCCTAATTCTTGGAATACATCACGTATACATTTTATCCGAATTAGAGTCGCCTAGTATCTAGGTACAACAAAAATATCCTGCCAAGTGTTACAGATCCACTTCAAACTTTAGTGTAAGGAAACACGCGAATACATAATAAATAGTTATTTTACGTACGACGCGACGTCCGCACATCCATCGGCGGAAACAGCATTTAATGAAAGTAAAATGAAAGTAAAATCATGCAGTTTTACATAACTATGAAATCACATTTACTTTCTCTTGTATTCATGATATTCTTTTCCTGGCCTTGTAAGCTTCGTTACGTTGAACTCGAACCGTACGTTAGCGTGGCTCCTTACAGCAATTCGATTCTATAATGGACTTTAATCGATACCCAAATTATTATTTATATTAAGCTTTAATATTGCTCCCCTTCGGAATGAAGTCGTATGTGTTCCATATTTTTACATGTCTGGAAAGTTGAGTATACCTGCGTGCAATTACATCACATGGAACAAGGTCGTTTGAATTTTATATGATTCACGCCAGATTCACGCTATCAGAACTACAGAGGGGTTCAAAATTTCTATAACATCAACGACTAAATCCAGTCATCCGAATCTAGAGCGGTTATTTTCTATGCACACACCAGTATGTGGTAATTATATTATGTCATGACTTCCCATGTACATATGTAATAATTTACACCGATATGTTAAGATGAACTTGAAACTTGAACTTCCAGCGGCGTAGTTAGAGTAGGATGTACCAAATAAATTTTAACAACATTGATTGAGATGCCCAAATGGACCACTACATTAAGAATCGGTCAAAATAGCCGAATGATGATGAACTCTCCATCTAGTCTAAGAGCTTCAATAAACTGTAATAACTGTGATGGTGCCAAGGAAGGTATTGCTCCTTCATCTATGGCGTCTTTTCCACACTTTCCAGGTGTTTCCTAATTGGCAATGCCCCGCAAGGAAACATAGTCTGTGATGTTTGCTTAGTTCTAGCTTCTTGCTTTGTGGTTGTTGGATTTTTCTATGGAATGTCTCAAAGCAGTTTTTCCCCGAGTGACGCTCTGAGCTACCCCAACTGCCCACACAGTGTAATTCTTCAACGCTGCAGTAAGAATGAACTGGTACTCCTAGGATCTTTCACTTCACTTTTTTACGCAGAAATCGCACCATTCTTACATTTTCTTCGAGCTTAATAATCTTCATAATTCCATTTGATGACCAAAGTTGTCTGTCTTCGAGTTGTTTTTTGCGGGCGAAGTGAAATGAATATCTTCTTTGCCGAGGGTATTTAGTCTTTCAAGGCAATCTCTTTCACCGCGACCTTCCCGGTCTATTGTGATCCCCAGTAATCCTAGAAGGCGCCCTCTAACTTTGCCCTCTTTATGAGGCTTAACGTCCTTGAGAGCGGCTCCTGTATGTAGCTCTGTGCTGTGGAATACTCTATGCCCAAAATTAGAAACCTTGTCCTTGCCAGGCCCTCGCAGTGGCACAGTACATGGACTGGGGTTTCTTCCTCCTCCTTGCAGAATCTGCACATGGCATCTTCCGCTAGGCTTGCATATGCCTATTTAGTCTACAGTGACCTGTCAACAGACCTACTACCATTTTGACGGTATTCCTGTCTTTATCTAGTAGGTCTCTAGTGAATTCAGGCTTCTATTCCTTTAAGAACTCCTTTGCCCAGGTGATTTTTACCACCAATCCCTGGACCTATTGTGTATCCATTCCTTGATGGATTTTCTGATATGTGATTTGATGGTGCCAAAGGATGGGCCAGGCCCGACGAATTGCCTCGACGAACCTTGTCTGGCCAGGTCGCCTGCCGCCTCATTTCCCTTCACGCCCTCGTGGCTGGGAACCCAGGCCACGATTAGTTTCCTTTGGGAACCCATCTCGTTTAGGGCATTAACGCAGTCCCAAGTTAGTTTGTAGTCAACGCTTGCTGAACTAATCCCTTTAAGTGTTGCTTGGCTGTCCGAAAAGATGGGGACGCTTTTACCGAACTCGGTCCACCTTTCCACTTCTCTAACGCAATGGTGGATTGCTGCTACCTCAGCTTGAAAGGTATTATAACCTAATATTTCTTATCCAGGTTGAATTTCTGAACCATGGAGTCGCTTGGCGCCCTCGGAGCTAATGGTGCTTAAGCTCCATGCCATTGCGGTTGCTCGACTATTGTAGAAAAAGCTTTTGTCGAGGTTATTTTAAGCACACCTTCCAATTACATTTATATCTGCTTGGAAGACGTTACATTATATCCTCCTTCCCCTCCCCTCCATTGGCTCTGAATATTTGATTCCTGGTCTGAATGCTCCTGCATCTCTATAGGATTTAAAGGTATTTGCGTGATGATCGCAATAAGAAAATTCTTTGAGAACCTACATTTCGTGACCATTTCATCATTCGGCAAACTTAGCAGTGAGAAGAATGCCTCTCACCTCCTCTGGTCGCGGATAAAATGTTTGTGGATGGTCCACCAGAATAAATTGCCATCTTATGCTGATTGGGAAAAGCTTTTAATCATTAAAGTCTCCACTTTAGATCCCCAATACTGTTGAGAAGTTTTGGGAATCATTGAAAAGTTTTTTCAGAAAAGGCAATTGTGATTACTTTTTCGGCATCTAAGACGAAATTTCTGCTTGACATTTTACGTAAATATTCTACACCCGAACGTGACAGTAATATAATTGTTTTGAATCCACTACTTGATAATACAAGAATTATAAACAATCTATCCTAGGTGCTTATCAAAAGTAGTATACGATTACCATTATAACATTAGCCTAGTTAGTACCTCAGTCTTAAAGACAACGTTAAAAGCGATTTATCGAATATAACGCATGTATATGACGGTGTGTAGGTGCCACACACGATTTATCGAGGTAAGATTAAAAGCAGATTCGCTATAAAACATTTATTATTGATTCAGCAGCATTATTTTATTTTTGAAGTTAACGTTTCGTAATGTACACGTTACAAATTTATTATTTACATTAAAAAAAGAAACCACATTACAAATCGTTATTATCATCTAAAATTTGACTGTAGTAATGAGAATTGACCAAATACGCTGTTATATAAAAAAGTATTACATACAAATGCTATTATTATTATCATTATTAAATAATTTCGGGTTTATATCATTTTGATTGTTTATATGATCGGTGGTGTAATAAATAATTAGAACATACGTATATTTTACAGTACAAAAAAGAACATCCAACATAGACAGTCGACATAGATTTCTCACTTTTATTTTTCAATCTTATATTGATATTGCTTACGATTTCAGATTAAAAAAGAACTTAGAACGTATAAAAATAGCTTATATATAATAATACAGGTGTTCTCGTTTTTTAAGCATAATTACATACTATCTATATATCTACATACTTATTTTAGAAAAAGGGACACCCCGTATATATCTACATTACTATTAATAATAAAATTGTGGAGAGTGCCACTAAAGTAATAGGTGCAAGAATTACACGTAATAAATTTTACAATAAATTTACAATTAATCCTTTGTTAGCTTTTCTTTTATATTATAAAATACAATAAAAAATAATTTATATATTGTCTCAAAATCTTTTTTTTTT
>SMLS01036686.1:0-18251 GCA_004785975.1 Popillia japonica | reverse complement strand
TTAGAGTGTTATCGCGACAATTTTCCGAATCGAAACCCTCCAGATCGAAGATATTTTTTAATGTTGTACAGAAGATTCAGAGAAAATGAAAATTTATTTATGAAGAGGAAACATAAAAATAGGTTTATAATTAGTGAAAACGTTGAAACGAATGTAGTGGCCTATTTTGAAGTTTTTCCAAATAATTCCATTAGAGATATGGTAAGGCATAGTGATGTTTCTTTGACAGTTAGTCATAGAATATTAAGAAAACATAAGTTTATTCCATATAAGTATCGTCCTACTCAAACTTTAGTACCTGGAGATTCTAATAGACGGCTTATTTTTTATCGTTGGTTGATTGCCTCGTGTAGAGAAAATCCTCGTCTACTAAAAAAATATAATTTGGAGCGACGAATTGAATTTTTCGAATTCCGGTATGTTCAACTGTAAGAACATGCACTACTGGTCTCGAGAAAATCCACTCTGACGTACCCAACACATCCACAAACAGAGTTTGAATGTATGGTGTGGATTGATTGATAGTGAAGTTATAGGTCGTTTGTTTTATGGTGGATCGCTTACAGGAGTAAGATACATAAACCTTATGGTAGAAGTTTTGGAAGATTTCCTAGGTAACATAAACTTAGAAAACCGTCGAATTATTCACTTTCAGCAGGATGGAGCCCCTGCTCATAATTTCCGTGAGGTTGATGCAGTTATGCAACGACTTTTTGGGGACCACTGAATAGGGACAGATGGCCCGATAAACTGGCCGGCTCGGTCTCCAGACTTGTCCCCATTAGATTTTTTCTTTTGGGACAACGTAAAGAATAATGTACACAAACGAAAATACCGGAATGTAGAGGAATTAGAAAATAGTATTCGTGTATGCATAAATTCAATAGAGGGCAGAAGCATTTCGAAAGCTACAAACAGTGTTCATAAACGTGCTTTAACGTGCATTCAACAAAATGAAGGTATTTTTGAACATTTAATATAAATTTACATATGGTAAATAAATGATTTATTGAAAGTCATGACCAGCTTGACAAAATCACAAAAATGTTAATATGTACGTTATCTTAAGTATTTTGTTATAAGTGTATTGTATAGTGTAGAATCATAGATGTAGTTATTTTGTAACGAATAAGTTAAGTTTCCTTTTCTTTCTTGTTAAATGTACAAATTTCAAAGCGTATTTTCCAATGTTGTAAATATCGACATTAATTCTGGAAATACCAAACCTTTCCCACTATTATGCCTGTATAGAACAAAGGGTGAAATATTTAGTTTTATTGTCAGTGTAATTAGCAAACTGCATTAATATCCCTTGTTATTAGTAATCCTTTTGTATTACTTCTGAATCACTCTGGAACTTCCATTTAGGTATATACTAGTGTTGGTAATTCCTTTTTGTTATTGACACCATTATTCCTTTGAAAGGTTTTGGGAAAATTACTTGAAAGGTAAAATCATGTAGTGGGAGAATCTGTAGCTTACCTTACAAGTAAATTAACTTTGAGACAGTGAGTTGAGAACGTAACTTTGCGATGTAACATACATACATATGTATTTTAAAGTAAATGGTTTTGTAAGTTGTTTGGTGTATTTATTAGTAATGTATTGTAAAATATTAAATAATGTGTTAAGTGTATACCCTTTAAGTGTTCATTAAAGTTTTGGAAATATACACGCATTGTCTTAATGTTTTCACTGGTCCTTCGAACACAATCAATATAACAGAAAAAACTAGTGCTGGAGTTGCAAACAGTCCTCATCATTGCACATCAACTACATAGCTCCAGGCACGTCATCACTCAACATTGGTCCTTCGAGCCGGATTCAGCGACCCATCTCATCAAGACACATCAAATCAATGATACGAAACTACACGGATAACAGCAACAGGGACAATCAGAGGCGACTGGAATTCAACGGAATATCAAGAAGACAACAATCCACAACACAGGTGAGTCTCCAAAATTGTTATACATCCTATATTTCCATACCTCTGTCACATCATGTCTACCGAATCGCAAGAGTTACTAAAACAGCTCACATACAAAATACGCTCCATCAAAGGGACAATTACTAAGTTCAATTCATTTCTGGATCGGGTAAACTCAGAAACGTTTGACGCAATACAAATCAATACACGCCTATCGAAAATCAAGGAACTATGGCCACAGTACTTTGATACACAAATGCAAATAGAATTAATTCAAGAAAGCGAATCTATACAGTCAGACAACGACAAGTTTGAAGAAGATTATTTTAATTTGATCGCACGCGCTGAAAAAGCTTTAATAGCGCATTCAAAGGAAATATCATCTTCTAATCAACCTCAGAGTATTAAGAGTCAAGTTCGTTTGCCACAAATTTCATTGCCTTCATTCTCGGGAGCGTTCGAAGAGTGGCTTCCATTTTATAAAACATTTTCTTCATTAATTCATTCAAACGATACGCTATCAAATGTTCAAAAATTTCATTACCTCAAATCCTGCTTAAAAGGGGAAGCAATCAATTGTATTCAAGAATTGCAAATTTCATCAGCAAATTATGAGATAGCATGGTCAACTCTAAAGGGTAGATTCGACAATAAGAGGCTCATAATCAAAAAGCACATTCAAGCTATTCATCAATTACCAAATTGTATACATGAAAATGTAGGTATTCTAAGAGACATTCTTGACAGCGTACAAAAGCACACAAGGGCATTAAAATCTCTAAATCGGCCAGTGGAGCATTGGAGCTATTGGCTAATATACTTAATCACTGCTAAACTCGATAAAACTACCAACAAGGATTGGGAAGCAAGTATTAAACCAAATCATCTACCAGATTTCGATGAAATGTTGGATTTCTTGTCTCGCAAATGCAGCACGCTAGAAGCTGTATTCAAGAATTCTTCGAGTCCATCACATCACATAAAATTCAACAATCACCCAAAGGCAGCATTATCACATATTTCGCGTCAGGAATTTCATTGTGGTCTTTGTAAAGACAATCATTTTATCTATCAATGTTCAAAATTCTTAAACATGTCGGTAGAAGAAAGAACAAATCAAGTAAAGGCTGCAAAACTTTGTTTAAACTGCCTCCGCAGTGGACACAAATCAAAGAACTGCAATTCCAGTCACTGTAGAAAATGCAATTCTAAACAAAACACACTGCTCCACCAGACGGAACATAAAACATCCTCACCAAAGGTCAGCGGTTCAGATGATTGCGAGGCGAAACCAGGATCATCAACCATGATTTCAGCACACTTTTCAAACTTTGACAAATTGACTCAAGTGTTATTGTCAACGGCCACGGTTGGGATATCAGACAGAGAAGGTCGATTTCACAAATGCAGGGTTCTTTTAGACTCAGGCTCGCAGTCAAATTTCATATCTACCGCGTTAGTCAAGAAATTGCAATTGAAAGAAATACCAGTAAACATACCGGTTAGTGGTATATCTCAGGCGTTTACTCGTATAAAAACGGCAATATCTGTATCAATTAAATCAAATCACAATGAATTCAATACAACTTTGCGCTGCTTAGTATTGCAAAATATCATGAATGACATTCTAGCAGTTGTAATCGACAGGGCTCATATGGAAATACCCAAGAACATCCAATTAGCTGATCCTGAATTTCACCGTCCAGGTAAAATAGATCTTCTTATCGGTGCGGAACTCTTCTGGCAATTAGTATGTGTAGACCAAATAAGAATGTCCAATACCGATGCGGTTATGCAAAAAACGCTGTTGGGATGGATTATTTCGGGTGTTATTGCTGATAAAGTTGTTTCAACCAGCTGCAATCTTTCAATAGAGCAAGGGTTAGACGTAAAATTATCAAAATTTTGGGATATCGAAGTAGTAACTAGTAGCCAGAATAATTATACCGCAGAAGAAAGGGCATGCGAAAAACATTTCATTGAAAATTATCGAAGAAACGAAGACGGCAGATTTATCGTTAAACTACCTCTTAAAGAAAATCCTCAACTTAGTTTAGGTAATTCGCGGGATTTAGCGGTCAAACGGTTCTATGCATTAGAGAGGAAACTGTCCCAACAGCCCACCTTAAAAACTCAATACGCCGAGTTCATCAACGAATATGTTGAACTAGGTCATATGCAACGAATTCATGACACAAAATTACAGAATTCTGATACAAATAAGTCATTTTATTTTCCACGTCATGCTGTAATAAAGGAGAGCCTCACAACAAAACTACGCGTGGTATTTGACGGTTCCGCAAAATCAACATCAGGACACTCGTTAAATGATTTACTAATGACAGGGCCGTCAATACAACAAGATCTATTTTCAATTATATGCAGATTCCGTACAGACAATATAGTTTTAACGGGTAATATAACAAAAATGTACAGACAAATACTAGTAGACGAATCCCAGACAGGCTTGCAAAGAATAATATGGCGATGTGACCCTTCAGAGCAGTTGCAAACGTATGAGCTGCAAACGGTAACCTACGGTACAGCGCCTGCTTCATTTTTAGCTACCAGAGCGTTAAATCAATTAGCTCTCGGCGAAGGTGAGCAATTTCCAGTAGGATCCAAAATAACTCAAAGAGATTTTTATGTAGATGATTTGTTAACGGGTTCAGACGATGTTCAAGGTATTAAAACGATATTTCATGAAGTCAATGAATTATTACAAAAGGGTGGATTTGAACTACGAAAATGGGCATATAGTGATGTAAACATCTTAAAGGAATTGTTGCCAAACGCTACCGAACCTATGGTTTCAAACCTGGATAAAGAGGGCACCATAAAAACTTTAGGGCTGCAGTGGAATTCGGCTAGCGATAAGCTACAATATTCAATACCCAAGGGTAGTGCTGAAAGGCGAAGCACTAAGCGTTCGATATTATCGCAAATTGCACAAATTTTTGACCCCCTAGGCTTAATTGGTCCAGTCATCATCAAACCAAAGATCCTTATGCAAACGCTATGGCATTAAAGGTCTCTTGGGATGAAACACTGCCGTTACATATTCATACTGAGTGGCTAGAAAATCAAAACAACCTATCAGTGCTAAAGTCAATAAACATCGCACGAAACGTAAAGCCATACAAGGATGCCGTGGAATTACATGGATTTTGTGACGCCAGCGAGAAGGCCTATGGTGCCTGCATTTATGTAAGAACAACTAACAACCAAACCGGTGAAATAACGTCTCAATTATTGTGCTCAAAATCACGTGTAGCGCCTCTCAAATCTACTACGATTCCAGAGCTTGAATTGTGTGCTGCGTTGTTATTAGCGCAGTTAATGAACAAGGTAGCACCAGCTATCGAGTCAAATATTAGTCGCATACAATACTGGACAGACTCCACAATCGTATTGGCATGGTTAAATACGACTGGGAGACAATTAAAAACATTCGTGGCCAATAGAACCACAGAAATTCAGGATACTACGGATGTATCTAATTGGTTTCATATTGGTACACGAGAAAACCCCGCGGATTTGCTGTCACGAGGAGTTTTACCTCAAGATTTACTACAGTCTAACTTCCTTATAGCAGCTGGCCACATTCAGATATCAAGTTAGAAGAAATAGACGTCCCAGAACAACGAAGTATTGCAATTAATAGTCATCCTGTGACAAGCTTGATGTTTTTGATAAATTCTCAAATCTTTAAGGTTACAACGCGTTATTAGTTACTGCAAACGATTCATACATAACTCGCTGTGTCATGTAAAGCAAACACCTCAGCTTCTTGCTGCGGGACCACTAACTACATCTGAATTGCATACAACAATGCGCTTGTTAATCAAATCCGCACAAGGTGAGTGCTTTTCCGCAGACATCCACCGCCTTTCAACCAATCGAGACATCAATCCGCAAAGTAGCTTAAAAACGCTGCACCCTTTTTTAGACTCTGAAGGTATTGTTCGAGTAGGTGGAAGATTAAAAAATTCGCAATGTACGTATGATGAAATGCATCCGATAATTTTACCGAAAAATCATCACCTTACGAAACCACTGATTGAACATACGCATCAAATGGAACTTCATGCAGGAACGCAGGCTACGTTAGCGAAGATTCGTAACAAGTACGGGCCGCTGTCAGGTGGAAGCACTGTCCGGAAGGTAGTAAGAAATTGCATATGTTTCAAGGCAAATCCGGTAATACACCAACCTATGATGGGTAATTTACCCATGGTACGATTGAAGCCAGCCAGGCCATTCATTAATGTGGGAATCGACTATTGTGGACCATTTATGATACGCAACAGTACGAATAGGCGAAGTTCCCCATCTAAGGCATACGTGGCAGTATTTGTTTGTATGGCAGTAAAGACCGTACATATTGAGTTAGTGTCAAGCTTAGATTCTAATTCATTCATCAATGCTCTAAAGCGATTTGTATCTAGGCGAGGTATGGTAGCTAATATCTACACTGACAATGGCACAAATTTTGTCAAAGCGAACAAGGAGCTGAAGGAGCTACATAAAATGTTTACAAATACAACAGAAGTAGACAAAATTACAAATGCTTTAACTAGTCAAGGAATATCATGGCACTTTTCGCCACACAGATCACCCCATTTTGGTGGTCTGTGGGAAGCAGCAGTAAAGTCCTTTAAGTATCATTTTAAGCGTATAATTGGTAACACACTTTTGACCTTTGAAGAGTTCTACACAATTACAACTCAGATAGAAGCGATTCTAAACTCCCGACCCCTCATTCCCTTATCCGAGGATCCTACTGACCTATCAGTGTTAACCCCTGACCATTTCCTAATTGGAGAGTCACTAAGATCTAATTTGGAGCCAAGTTTGTTAAACATCAAACTGAACCATTTATCGCGGTTTCAACTATTGGAACGCATCAAACAACATTTTTGGAAGCGATGGTCAACAGAGTATCTACAACAGCTCCAAGAACGAAGAAAGTGGACTGCATCCTCTCAAATCTATAACGTTATTCGCGTATGTTTTGTGTTAAATAACACTCTACACTTATATAACTGTATTATTTCTTTCTTCTTTCTTAAATCAACTTGCGCATCGGACAGCTTGTGGTGTTAAAGGAAGATAATGTTGCGCCCATGCATTGGCCTTTAGGAAGAATCTCCGCGATTTGTCCTGGTAACGACGGTATAGTGCGCGCAGCAATAGTAAACACGGTTCGCGGTGAAGTGAAACGTCCTGCCAACAAATTGTGTTTATTGCCCATACAGGCAGTAGAAGAAGTGTAAGGCAGTTTTGCAGTGTTAACTTACCTACAGTTTAGGTTACGAAAGACGGATCTTTCAACACGAGCGGCATTACGTATAGTGTAGAATCATCTATTTTGTAATGAATAAGTTAAGTTTCCTTTTCTTTCTTTTGTTAAATGTACAAATTTCAAAGCGTATTTTCCAATGTAGTAAATATCGACATTAATTCTGGAAATACCGAACCTTTCCCATTATTGTGTCTGTATAGAACAAAGGGAACTTCCATTTAGATATGTACTAGTGTTTGTAATTCCTTTTTTATTGACACCATTATTCCTTTGAAAGGTTTTGGGAAAATTACTTGAAAGGTAAAATCATGTAGTGGGAGAATCTGTAGCTTACCTTACAAGTAAATTAACTTTGAGACAGTTAGTTGACAACGTAACTTTGCGATGTAACATACATACATAGTATTTTAAAGTAAATGGTTTGTAACTTGTTTGGTGTATTTATTAGTAATGTATTGTGAAATATTAAATAATGTGTTAAGTGTATACCCTTTAAGTGTTTATTAAAGTTTTGGAAATATACACGCATTGTGTTAATGTTTTCACTTGTCCTTCGAACACAATCAATACAAAACAAAAAACTAGTGCTGGAGTTGCAAACAGTCCTCACCATTGCACATCAACTACATAGCTCCAGGCACGTCATCACTCAACAGAGATGCTCTAACTTTTTGAAGCATAGCAGGGGTAATACGTCTGAACGACTGCTGTATACGTTCCACCATGTTTGCTCTTGTTGTGGGTTCAAAACGATACACATCTGATTTAACAATTCCCCACAAAAAAAAATTGATAGTCATGTCTGGCGATCTGGGTGACCATGCAATGAGATTTAAAAAAGAAAAAAATGAATAAAACAAACAGAGGCCAGTTGGTATTAATAACAAACCTTGTCTGCCAATCCACCTCTCTGGAAATTGTTCCGATATATGCTCCCTCACATTTGCGCTGAAGTGAGCTGGTGCACCATCAAGCTGAAGCCACATTTGCTGTTTTACAAAGTTAGGAAGGTGTTCTGTTACCCGGAGAAAATCGTGCCTTAGAAAATTTAAGAATACTTCCCCGGTTACACTACCTTCAAACAAATAAGGCCCAACCACAAAATCATGTACTACATGTGCTGAGAACTACCAATATAGATTTTGTGGGATTTGTGGTATCATAAAAATGAAAATTATGCCTATTCACAAAACCGTTTCTGTGAAATGTGCACAAATTAAAAAAAAATCTCGTTTTCGGCTATTTGTTGCTGCGCCCATTGACAAAAAGTAATTCTTTTCTGAAGATCATGCTCGGTAAGTTCTTGATGCAGTTGCATATGGTAGGGATGGAACTTATTGCACTGGAGACACTTTCCAACGGATGATTTCTTTAATGCTAGATCTTCACTTCAATTCTTTTAAGTTAATTTGTGGATGTTCTACCACCGCGAGACAGACCGCCAGTTGATTTTCTTCATTTAGAACTCTTTTTGTTCTGCTTTTTTTCTCGTATGCCACGCTTCCAGTACGATCAAATCTTTTTTTTCGTGCCTGCAGTATTCTCTAATCGGGATGTCTACTGTTCGGATACTTTTCCGCATACACTCGTGAAGCCAATATGCAGTTCCCAAAACATTCACCAATAACGTAGATCATGTTTACTAATTCTTGACGAGAGTATTTCATTGTGGTTTACAAACAGCAATATTATTTACTAGTGTGTAGCAACTCGATGTTTACTTAGCAAACGTCAGAATTCACACTTGTCTACTTAATTGAAACCATGACAACAAATCAAACACGCGTAGTAATTACGCTTTTTCTTATTTGGGACACTTCAATTGCAAATAAAAAAAATAGTCAAAGGCGAAAGTGGAAATATTGGTATCATTTTTAAAGGTAAATAAATACTCTATCGATACATACTACTAGATAAGGGGCATTTCATTTAAGGAAATGGCCTAAAATAGAATTGAAGATATTAATATGCAAATAATATTTTTGGACACCCTGTATAATAAACACACAACATTCCACTCTTATAAGATAAAATGATGCCAGTTTAGACTTTTCTCAAAATTTCATTGAAAATAAATGAAAAATGACGGGGGAATTAAAGTTTAACTAAAGTAGTGATTTCGGCAAAAAAAATATAAAAAATTCAATAACTTGGCAACGTCGCATTTTAAAGCAACATTATTTTATTGGTAAACAAAGCATCTGAAAGTACACTCAGTTCAATAGAAAAAAGTAGATCATTCGATTTAAAAAAACATGATAATTACGTTGTACGGTTTTTTGGGACACCCTTTATAAGTCAAATTAATTTTAAAATGTGGTTCTTTTATCCTGATTAACATACCGTCAATCAGAATTTCTATTGAGTTAACGATATAGCTACAATCAAGGACCGCGCTTTTAAATGGACATACTGTATATTGACGGTAAAATACTATGTACAATGTATAAATAATATATGTGGGTCTTCTTGTTCTTCATGCGGGTTGTGGTGCCTCTGGTGGTTGACGAGCGAATGCGTGTCCAGGGTCCAAGGTAGCCGAATTATATAGGTCCGCCGGTCGTTGTACAGGCTCCTCCTAGGGCTGATTTGGACCTGATGATTGGCGGGGTGTGGCCTACGGGTGTCCTCACTACGTGCCTTAATGATTGGGTGCGAGCGTTGGTAATATCCGGCCCTCCTCCGCGAAAGGCACCGTTGTGAGGAGGCGCTTTTGGTTCGGGTCTCCTAGTCGTGGGTCCAACTCGGGCCAGGTGTGGGCTCCGGTGTACTGGGCGGCTGCTGGGGTTCCGTTTCGTCTGGCGGTGGTTGCTGGGTTTCCGCTTCGTCTGGCGGGGGCTGTTTGGGTTCCGCTTCGTCTGGCGGTGGTTGCTGAGGTTGTGGTGGCGTCGCGGGTCGCCTGGCACGACGAACCTGGTCCAGGTGATACTTGGCTCGTAGCGCTCCTGGACGTTCGACCCAGACGGCTGTGGGGCCGGCAAGTTCCACCACGGGGTAGGGTCCTATCCATTTGGGGCTGAAGTGCTGTCCTGGTAGGGGGTGCGCCTTGACTAGGACTTGGTCCCCTACTTATAGCTAGATTGGCATTTGGGCATCTGGTTGGGCATAACGTCTCTCTCGGTAGCGTAATTCATTGGCGTGGACCTTCTCGGTCCGTTGAGCGATTGGTTCAGATCGGTCCTGGGTCAGGGTCCTCCAATCTCCTGGTCGGCGTAGGTCAAATCCAAAAAGGGCTTTGGCGGGCGAGTAACCCGTAGCGGCGTTTTGGCGGCAGCGCAGGTTGAAGAGTACTTGATTGAGCTTTCCATCCTAACGGTCTGGCGTCTGGCCCTCCAGCTGGATGCGCAGACCTTTCTTCAATTCCGTTCGACCGGGTTGGCCCTTGGGTGGTATATGGGGGTGGTCCATTGAAGACATTGCCATCTTCGTTGCGCAGCTTCCCCAAGCGATGGACATGAATTGCGGTCCGTTGTCGCTGAGGATGGCCCTCGGGTACCCAAATCTCTGGAAGCTCTCTTCCAGGAACTCGACGGTGGCGGTGGTGGTGGCCTTTTTCACGGCCTTGGCCTCGATCCACCGGGAGTACAAGTCTTGGGCGACGATTGCGAATCGGTTTCCGGTGCGGGTGGCGGTCATGGGTCCGACGACGTCTACGGATATGACCTCGAATGGTCCGGCGGGTGCATGGGGTCTCAGCGGGGCTGGCGTCTGGTGAGCTCCTCTTTTGTAAGCGTTGCAGATACGGCAGCACCTGACGTGGTCGGCGATTTCTGGCTGCATGCCAGGCCAGAAGTAGCGTTGTCTAATTGACCGGATGGCCTCCCGGGCAATTAGACAACGCTACTTCCAGGATGGCCCGCCGTATAATGGTCGTGATGCCTCTGGATGACCTGGGGTCTGGCTGCTGGGGGTACCACAATGGTTCGTCGATCGCCGACTCTGTGATTCAGAACTCCTTCTTCGAACACCTATGGCTGGGTCTCGCCGGGGCCGGGAATGTAAGCTGCCATCTCCACCAGGCGCTGGATATGCGGGTCCTCCCGCTGGGCGTCCTGGATCACGTGGAGTAGGGGCTCTTCTTCCGTCATGAGGTAGGCCTGCTGTCCGCTTGAGGCCTGTGGGGCTGTGTATTCGTAGGGTAGCAGACGTTCCGTCTCCTGGGGGTCTCCAGTGGTGTGGTCGCTCCCAGGGTTTCGTGACAGGGCGTCTGGAAGCTGGTTTTCCCGTCCGGGAATGTGCTCCACGGAATATTGGAACTGCTGGAGTAGTAGGGACCATCGCATCAATTTGGACCGGGATTCTGGGAACTGCTGTAGCCAAGTCAGCGCCTTGCTGTCAGTCCTTAGCGTGAAGGGTCGATCCTCGAGATATGGCCGGTAACGCTTGATGGCCCAGATTACCGCCAAGCATTCCTGTTCATTAATGTGGTATTTTCGCTCCGCCTTGTTGAAGCGTACGCTGGCGTAGCTGATGATACAGCGTTGGTCCTGGATCTCCTGATACACGATTGCTGCTCCGCCGACGGCGCTGGCGTCCGTCTGCAGGACAAATGGGTGTGGGTGATCCGGTCTGTGAAGAAATAGCGGTTTCGATGCCATCTCTTTGATTGCCGAGAATGCTCTCTCAGCCTCCAGGGTCCACCTGAATGGTGTCTTCGTGGTTAGTAGGTCGGTCAGTGGGGCAAGTAACTCGGAACATCCCTGGATGTAGTCTCGCAGCCAGTTGACGATTCCCAGGAACTGCCTGAGTCCTTTCCGGGACCTCGGCGTTGGCGATTGCGGAGACGTGGGCGGTTTGTGGGTGGTTGCCAGTGGAAGTCATCACGTGGCCCAGGTAGTCCAGGCTGTTGCTTGCGAACTTGCATTTGCCCAGGTTCAGCCGTAGACCGTGCTGGGACAAGCGCTCGAACACCAGGCGCAGGTGGCGTTGATGTTCCTCTGGGGTGTTGGAGAAGACGATGATGTCATCTAGGTAGGCGATGGCAAATTTGTTGATGAGGCCTACCAGGACCTCCTGCACCATCAACTTCTGGAATGTCGTCGGGGCTCCTTTCAATCCAAAAGGCATGACCTGGAACTCGTAGGCGGCGCCGTCCGGCGTCGTGATAGCGGTTAAGGGTTTGGATTCTTCATCCAGTTCCATCTGCCAATATCCATTTCGTAGCTCCAGGGTAGAGAAGACGCTGGCGGTCCCTAGATCCCTCAAAGCTTCATAGATCGGCGGTAGTGGACAGGCGGCGGAAGTCCAGGTAGAAACGTGGCTCTCCATTTTTCTTGGGAACGATTACCACCGGCGAGCTGTAGCTACTGTGGCTTGGTCGGATGACGTTGGCTGCGAGCATCCGCTCCACTTGCTCGGCGATGATCCTCTTCTTATCTGGGGAGTATCGGTACTTGGGGACTCGAACTGGAGTCTCGTCGTTGAGTCGTATGGTGTGTCGCACCGTGGCTGTGGTCGCGGCGGCTCCTCCTTCCTCGAATAGGTCTGGGAATTCCTTTAGGGCCTGCAGGAATCCCTGGCGCTGGTCATCCGTCCAGTCGCTGTTCCCTACTGGGATGGTGCTGCAGTCGAGTGGGAGGGGCTAGTGCGGCCTTGCTAGGGGTCTACCGGCAAAAATGGATGGTCTGCCGCTGCTCCCTTCCTATGTGGATGCATCCCCTGGTCAGGTCGATCACGTCCTGCTGCTCGATCAGCCACGAAACGCCCAAGATGATATCCGCTTGCAGATCTTCCACTGGGATGGCAGGGCATTGAAAGTGTACACCGGTTGTGGTGCGGGCATCCAAGGTTCCCTGCTGGTCGGTTCGGATGGTCTGGTTCCCTGCAGCTAAGCGAAGCTGCATGGCCGGTATGGACGTAGTGGGACCGGTTATCCATTTTGAGCGGACGAGGGTGCGGCTGGCCCCTGTGTCAATAAGTGCTAGGTTTATGCACTCATGAACCAAAAGTTTGATGGCTGGCGTTTCTGTAGCCTCGATGGTGTTCAGGGCCGCTCCTACTGGCGGGGAACGGCCCCTCGGCATTCCCCCGAACATGGATTGGGCTGGGGTCGTTGTAGGTCCGATTCTCTGGTCCTGTATGGGCAGACGTCGTCCCGGTGGTTGCCAGAACAGAACCAGCACTTAGGGGCTCGTGGGCTCTGTGTGTCCTTCTTATCCTTGGACGGGGCGGCTGGCTGAGTCCTGGGACGTTGGTCGTGGGGTTCTTCTGGTTGCTGTGGACAATCTCGGTTAAAGTGGTAACCCGGGCAAAATCAGCATTTCGGGTGTCGCTGGTCTGGTGCAGCATTCCTCTCCTTGGGTTGGTCTCGCTGGGGTTTGGGACGCTCGCTGGTCCGTGGATCGGGCGTCGCATTTCTCCGTTCCAACAGGCTCTCCCATTTTTCGCATGCCTGGTACAACTCTTCCATGGTTTGTGGATTTGCTTGGGCAATGGGTAGGCAGTAACGGTCGGTCATCTTGGAAATGATGTGGTCCAGCAGGGCTGGCTCTGGCCAGTCCGGGTTCAGACGCAGGCACGGCCTCCTCAGGCGCTGAGCGAAGGCGGTGATTGGTTCCGCCCGAAAACGACGCTGGAACTCCGTCAAGGTCAGGAAGCTTGCCTGGTTTCGGCCATACCAGGTGGCCGCTTCGCCGGTGAGGTGGGGCAGGATTGCGTCATCGATGTCTTCTGGGGTCTGAAGATTGTGATCTTGCAGATGAACCTCTAGGCGTTGCAGGAACACGGCTGGGTCTTCCACCAGTTGTCCGCTGAACTTTCCCAACGGCTGGGTTCGTGGTGATGCCTCGCTGATTATGCGTCTCAGGGCAGCTGCTAGCTGGGGAACTTCCTTCTTCCCATCAGCGAGGTGGGCGGCCTGGGATAGGTATCTCCTGATACTATCCAACTTGCTCTCCAGGTCGGCCAATCTGTCTTCCAACGTGGGCTCTTCCTGGGTTCTGCTGCTTTGGCTCGTTTCTCTGCTTTGGTCGGAGGCCTGGGATGCCTCGGTTTGGCCTAACGTTTGGTCGAAGAAATTCTTGATACTGTCCATATCAATGTTGTGGGTGTCCGTTGTGGGGTTGGGCGCCACTGAACTTTTATTAATAGCTATCCTCTGGATTATTTCTTTCCACACTTCCCACTTGCTATGACCACTATATCATCCGCGTACGCTACTATTTGACTTCCCCTTGTTCTTAATGTCCCTTTATTTATTGTTTTTGTCACATGCTCTAGCGCTAGGTTGAATAACATCGCCGATAATGAGTCGCCTGGTCTGACACCCTTATTCGTTTCAAACGCCTTCGTTTCTCCTTTCTCTGTTTTAATGGACACTTTTCACACGTTTCTTTTAATGTCATTACGATTAGTCGTCTTAACTTGGCTGGAACTTGAAGTTGTCTCATTATTTCTACAAGTTTTCCCCTTTTGATGTTGTCGAAGGCTTGTTGAAAGTCTATAAATATTAACTCCAATTCCATATTGTATTCGTATGCTTTCTCTAGTATTTATTTTAAGTTGTGAATCTCATCCGTTGTCGATTTACCACTCGTAAATCCACATTGATATTGCCACATTAGTTTCGTCGTGATTTTTAATCTTCTCTGTAATATTGATGATAGGATTTTGTACGATGTACTCAGTAACGTGATTCCTCTATAATTTTTGCAAATATGTTGGTCCCCCTTCTTGTGTAAAACCACTATTTGACCCAATTTCCACTCTTCAGGCATTCTTTCTTCATTCCATATTTTTTGTATCAATGTGTGTATGTGTTCTTCTAGATGCTCTCCGCCGTATTTTAGTAGCTCATTATTTATCCCGTCTTTTCCTGGCACTTTTCCATTTTTACTACTTTTAATCACTTCTTTCACTTCTTGGAGTGTTGGCTTTTCTATTATAACTTGGTCTTCATCATTCTCCTCATATAGTTCTTCGTCGTCTTCATCGTCGTTAAGTAGTCCTTTGAAATGCTTCATCCATACTTCCTTATACTGTTCTGCACTTTCTACTAGTTTACCTTCTCTATTTCTTATACCACTCATTTTATGTTTATATGGTTTATTATGCTGATTAATTTTTTTATAATATCGTTTCCTAATTTTCTCATACACTTCTCTATCCTCTCCTCTTCCCGACCTCAACCATTTCTTCCTTGCTTCTATCTTTGCTATTAAGCCTCGTTCACATACATCATTATACCATTCGTTGCGCTTCCTCTTCTCTTTTTTTCCAATGCATTTTGTTGCTGCCTTATTAATACATTCCTTAATTTTATTCCATCGTAGCTCTATATCTTCTACCTCACTACTCCCTTCTCTTAATTGCCTCTGCACCTCATCCTTATACTCCTTCCTTACTCTTTCATTATTAATTCTTCTACCTTCCACCTATCTCCCTTGTTCCCTATTGTCGCCATCCTTCTTATTTTCAGTTTCACTGACGTTGCCACCATAAAATGATCCGAATCGGCGCAAGCTCCTCTATATGTTTTCACATCTAATGTGTATTTCCCTGCTACTCTTATGACGTATTCTTCTTTTCCTATCTGTGCGTTAAAATCACCTAATACAATAATAGTATCTTCCTTCGCTATCTTTTCCATCTCCTCTTCCATTCTTTCGTAAAACTTGTCTTTTACTTCTTCATCTGCAATCTCAGCTGGCACTTGTATATTTAACAATGACAATTTAAGTGGTTTCGTATTTAATCTTAGATAAGCTACGCTTTCATTTATTGCTCTAAATTCCATTATGTTTCTCCTCAATTTACCCAGTATCATGAATGTTACTCCTTTATGTCCTCGTTTTTCGTCATCAGAATATAACATTGTAAAATTCTCTTTATCCAATCTTCCTTGTCCTTCCCATCGAGTCTCTTGTATCGCAGCTACACCTATTTTATATCTTTCTAGTTCCTTTGCTACTTCTTGCATTTTTCCTGCTGTTAACATGGTTCTTACATTCCACGTACTAACTCTAAATTTTGTATTTTTTATAGTTTTTTCTTTATTTCGCTTGTATTTCCTTTCATTTTCATTTTTTATATTTTTATTTCTTATATCTATTTAATTTACTAATCCTTGTCCATTTTTTTGCCAGGTCCAATCCATTTTCCTCCGTCGCGGGTTTTCACTGTTTAGTTTTTTGAGGACTTTTCCTTTATGGCACCTTCCTCTTCGTTCCATAACATCTCCTTTCCACCAACTATTAGCTTCATATGTCCTATTTTAACTACCTTCCCTTCTTCTTTCAATTTCCTCATTTCTCGCCTTAACTTTTTTTGAACTTCTCTTTCTCGCGGTGTTAAGTCACTGTCGATATAAATTCTTTTCCCTTTCAGTTTATTTTTATTTTTAAGTATTCCCAATTTCTCCTCAAAATTTTGCATTTTAACTAAATATTTTTTTGGTACAATCTCTATCACTTCTTTAACTTTATTTTCTACACCCAGCTCCGTATTTATCCATTCTTCCATCTGTTTTTCCCATTCTTTATTTTTTCCTTCCATGTCCAAACCGGTTACAATAATATTGTTCTTTCGTTTTTCGTTTTCCAAGTTTTCCACTCTTTTTTCTAAATTCTTGAATTTGTTTTCCATTTCCTTGTATTTTTTTTCCCAACGCTCATTAGTCGCTTTGATTTCCTCTCTTAATGCCCTCATTTCGTTGTTGCCACTCTCCATTTCCTTTCTCATCTCCGACTGGTCCTTTCTAACTTGTTTTATTTCTTCTAACATCTGCCTGCAGATTACAGCAACATCCTGCACATTTCCCTCTTTGTCCTGCTTTACAGGTGATCTGTACATTTTTTTACTCCTCTGAAATACTTCATAGTTCTCTCCCCTTCGCTTCTTGACATCCGAACCAGTACCTTCAGAATCAGACATTTTTATTCTATCTTTTATTTCTCTCCTTAATACGGGCCTGTTCACTATTCTTATAACACGTGAAAAAGCAAGGTCAACCCGGTCGACCCGTCGGAGTTTACCTCGCTTTCAGAAAATAATTCTCTTTTTATAAAATCTAGCTTCAAAACTCATCTATATCTTACAATCTAATTATTCATTCTCTTACCATTCTCTTATCTTCCTTGTTTATACCTTTTTGCTATTTATTTAACTGTAATACTAATGGTTTTTGACTTTTAATCACTAACAAATTCCGCCACTCAATTCACTACAGCACAGAGCAGTACTACGAATAACGAGGAATACGAATTTAAAAACCCATTCCTCTCTAACAGTTAGGTACAGTCTAGGTTAATCGCGTGAGCCCTATTACGCCCTCCACCAATAACTCCCCACTTAAAAACTAAACAAATACATACATTGGCTAAGCTAGAACTTAGTATTAGATTAAATCACTGGTTGGTTGATGAGGCATTTGAGTACCAGCTTTCATTTCACCACCAATATTGATCCCCAAATGTTCCCCAAAGTTTAATATCTGTTTGGGAGTTATAGCTCTGATATCAGAATTTTGGAATGTCGGACCAGTGTGATATTTTAGTTCGGATTGCCCCTCTAACCTTTTGTAAAACCAGGCAATGGTTCTGGTCTAATGAATCGGACTCTTTGTCCCAGATCTTTAATAGTCACATGTTAGGTTCCATTCTACGGTATGTTTCGTTAGAGTTTTTAGTACAACTTGTCTGTATAATAAAATGTATAAGCGTTCAACTTGGTAGTGTCGTTATAAACAATTCTGGGTATACCGTTCTATACCGACTATTTTTGCTTGGAAGACTGTTGGGCTTACTCTTAGCGACGTCAAAATCTTGTATCTCGATCCGTAGATGCCCATTCCCGCTTCTGTACCAGTTTTGGGTCTGTCCATATACTGCCGTACTAATAGATCCTGTAGTTAAGCTTCACTCTACCTCTTTATTTGACGATCTTATACTATCACTTCAAACTGTTTGTCAACGGCAAAACTTTGAGTCGTATAATCTGTTAATTTCGTCAACTTTAATTCCAACTAATTCCTCTAATTTGAAGACTGTGTTTCGTTCCAGTCTGATCGCACTTATTATC
>SMLS01036683.1:0-11900 GCA_004785975.1 Popillia japonica | reverse complement strand
AAAAAATTTTGCAGGTTGTTCTACTTGTTCTAGTATTTTATTTTTGAAATAGGGGAGACTAGGGAGGTTTGAGACGAAAATTAGATTATATTTTTTTATAATGGGAACATGTAATATAAATATTTTAAATATCGGAATCGGGAGACGCACATTTTGGTTGCACTTTCCACATACATTATATCGTCTCAAGGCTCCTTAGCAGAGGGTTGTTGAATAATTATATATATCTGACTGAATTTTAAAATTTTCTAAATTATTTTTTGCAAAAATTAGACAGTTATAAATGTAAAGTGATGGAATAGTTAATAGTTTTAAATATTTAAAATAAGGTTTGCAGTGTTCTCTGCTACTAACTTTTGCTATAGCCCTCACACATTTTTTTGTGTTTTAAAAATCCTCTCACTATATTCCGTACTACCCCATAGTAAAATACTATTATTCACCAGGGAGTAAAAGTCGGAGTAGTATACTAGTTAGGCAGTGTCTACGTCTGTTAAATTTACTGTTCTGCGTATTTGGTAAACGGTTTTATTTAATCTATTACATAAGTAATTAATGTGAGTGGTCCAACTTAAGTTGGAGTCGATGTGCACACCCAACATTTTTACGCATTTTTTCCGCTCTGGTCTTGTTTCGAACATAATGGTTTGTATTTTATCTTCATTTAATTTTAATTTATTTGCTGTAAACCAATTTTCCGCATTCGATATGCCTCGCGACTCCAACACGGCTAAATTTTCTGATGTGTTTGCTTTAAATACTAAAGTCGTATCGTCAGCAAACATAACTGTTTGACAAACTTGAAGACTAGCGCATAAGTCATTCACATAGATAAGGAACAATATTGGTCCTAGTTTAGATCCCTGTGGTACTCCACAATCCATATTCTGAGATTCAGATAGTTTATTATGCATTATTACTATTTGTTTTCGACCAGTAAGGTATCATTGAAATAATTTTAATGAATCACTTTTTACACCGTAAAATTCAAGCTTTTCAAGTAAAATTCTGTGAGAAACACAGTCAAATGCTTTCGATAAATCTAACATTCTAGCAGAGACTTTTTCTCTTCCGTCGAAACTGTTGATAACTTTATCGATTAGATCACAAATAGCTTGTGTCGTTGACTTATTTCGTAAATATCCGTTTTATATATATCCCGTTTTCTATTAAAATAACTAAGTATTCTATTTTTTAAGATCTCTTCGAACACTTTAGGAATTATCAGTAAAATAGAAATTGGCGTATAACATTCAGGATCCTTTATGTTGCCTTTCTTATATAATGGTATAATTTTAGCTATCTTTAATTCACTTGGGAAGACATTATCTCGAATACAGTTGTTTAAGAGCCTAGCTAAGGGTTCCGAAATAAATAACTAAAGTCTAAAACAAAAGCCAAAGTAGATTTCATTCTTTCGGTTCTACCTACAGGTCCTACTGGTCCGGGACCGTTGATACATATATCTTGTACTGTTGGATAAAGAAATTTCCAAGTGGTTCCTTGGCTATGTAAAAATTTTATTTCACACTCATCTTGTTGTTTTGTTACCACACAGGCTATATGATGCACAATTGAAGTTTTTGTGGCAAATTTCACCAAAACAAAGTCTTTAGCTTCAATTCTTTTTACATCCTCAAGAGCATTGATTTGAAGCAGTTCCTCCTCGTTACTTTCAATATCTTCACTTCTTGAATCTGACAGTTTACCCTCATCTTTATCACTTGAAGATGAATGAACTGTAGGAATAGGTTTGATAATTTTTTTGGACAAAAGGCCGTCATCTTTAAACAAAACAACGATTTTTTTTTCTAGGAGTTAGTTCAGCCTTTGTATCTTTTTTCCTTGGGCTGTCGATAATAATTCTTGAAGGCTTGAGACGTCTCAAACCTCCCCATAATAATTGTCTCAAGGCACGCTATGTGACGTTTTATGAAATAACCTAACGTAAAATTGTTTTTCACTATTCAATTCCCATAAGTGTATATTTAGTTCATAATATACCTGTTGTTATTATCCCTGGAGAACAAGTTCGAATTTCCACTTTTGTTTATTGCAAAACAGTGATGAAATCAATTAATAAAATTTTACAATGCACAACAATACAACCTATGCACCGCAAACCGCATTTTCTAAACGACTGATTGTCATTTCACCTGTGTAATAGTAATCTAATTATTGCTAAACTTAAATCGATAGACAACAGATGATTTATTTAAGGAAAATCATGAAATAAATGGAATGTCTCATTCCTCCCTAGTCTCCCCTATAGTTTTTTTGACTTTTTGACGTCAAAAAATTTTAAAGCCATTGAATGAATGTTGTTCTGAATATTTTCCAAAGTTTTAGTCTGATATCACTTACAGCTCATGAAATATTTAGCAAGAACAAACTCACCTGTCATAGATGTATTTTTTTCTTGAAAATTTAACATTTAGAAACAGTTTTAATTTTTTCTGTATTGTTTCAAAGTTCCAGGTGGGCGACTTTAAACAGAAAAAGTGAAATAATAATTGTTACTCCTGGGGACAACTACAATTTACAACAAGGACAGAGAAACAGAGACCCCAGAACATTGGTTTTCTCAATTGCTTAATGAATTGTAGCAGTTAAAAATCTCAAAAAACACTAAGACAATCGTCAAGGTGCCACTTCTACAAATTTTATTTTAAAATCTCAAAACAAAATATTCAACACCTACAACAATGTTTAAAATTTGAAAATCATCGATCACCGAAAAACAGACCATGGACAACCTAACACAACTTCCAAATTTTGGATTTCCACTAAATCAGGGCACCTTTATATACTTATATAAGTTCCTAACAAAATTATTAAAAATTTATTTTCACCAAAAAGACGTGTCCTGCATCAGTATTGATGGTTGCAATTACAATATTTGCAAAATATTTTGAGAATTTTAACAGTTCCACACCCTAAGCTATAAAATTTCTATCTCCTGTCAATTTCAGGTGCATAGAATTCCATTCATTACTGAAACATACTGCAATTAGTTCATTAGAAGTATACACATAGTAAAGGGCGTCACTGTATTCTGAGTTTGTTTGTCACAAAAATGTAAAATATTAATTACATCTCCATTGTTTTGTGTGTGAAAAACATAACATCAAGTTAAAATGATATAAGATTACAAGTTACTGTTGGGTTGGCAACTCACAGCTTCAAATGGCTGCTCAATCATAAAATTTCTGTAGTCACATCAGCTTTGACGAAACTTCTGTGAACACTATTGTTGCTTAAACAGCTGTGTTACTCGATATTAATATTTTACTGACTACTAGAATAATGTTTTCGCCATAACTTTAGAAAAAAAAGCTAAAATGTTACAATACTTCTGAAAATATGTAGGCATGTACTTCCAAATTATAACTACGTCGATTTAGTTTTACAATTTTGACAGATCTAACTGACAGCTGTCAAACTGTTACATCAATAGATCTTCTGTTGCGGCAATAATACTCGTTAAAATACGTTCAGCAGAAGTTTTTGTGCGATTGATACCAAAAGTGTAGCAAGACGCTTCTGTCGAGGCAGCGCCTCAGACTGCCTATAAAATCGATAGAAACCTTTATGACTCCTCTAGCAGCTGCAAAACTGCTGAAACAGTGAACATAACAATTTTGATATTTCTATTTATCCAATCAGCTGTCAAATCACGAAAATATTAATTGTTTACAGTTATGAGCCACATTTAACAATTTCAGACATAAAACTTTATCTAATACTTTGCGTAGGTATTAATTGTGCTACAGCCTAGTCACGAAACTGAGGAAAAGTACTAACTAGCAATTCTACCAGAAAATAACACAGACCCACTCCGTCCCTGCTTAATGCCCCTGCAAGATACAATTACATGAGAGGTAAATGGCCTAAGTGAAGAGTCTTTGGTGGAATATAATAAAGAAAGATGAGGGAAAGGTAAGGGATTCTGATAGATACACTGTTGGAGATAATTGACGAGCACACCCTGTATAATCTGAACGCGTGGTTCTAGCGCACGACGAAGCATGGAGTCAATAAGTCGGTGTACGACAGTGAGAGGGATGGCCAACCATTCCACCTCAATCCGGCTCCATAGCTGCCGGATAACGTTGAAGTCTTCGACCGATCATATTCCAGACATGTTCGATCGGATTCAGATCCGCAAAACGAGCTGGCTCTTCCACAAAGGCCTGTATGCTACCCGTCGTACTCGTCTTCCATATGTAACAGCACTCCATACCATAATGCCCTACTGGGGGTAGATATGGCGTGGTTGAACACACTGTTTGAGTAGACGCTCATGAGGTCGTCGACGAATTAAAATTCGCGCATCACCGACGCCCAATTCGAATCTTCACACATCGAAAAACACTCCACTCGGCAACCCACCGATCCCTTGCGTTGATACAGTTCGCGTAATTAGTGTGCCTTCCCTTTCTGCTGTCCAAACAACTCGAAGTTGCCTTGAGGACGACGTACGCGACGTTACAGAAGAGGGCGGTCCTCGCGTTCTGTGGTCGCACGGGGTTGTCACTCGACCTCAGTCCATGCTCGCTAGGCAGATTGCATAGCCGACAATGATTGCTCGAGACGGCGCGTGATCTCTTGGAAGGATACACTCGTCATGACCATCCCCACAAACATTCCTCGCTCAAACTCGCTTCAGTAACGCGATCGATTCACCAATATGTAGCGATTAGACATATTGGACATTCACCTCTACACTAGGAACGACCGGTTTCTACCACCCCGGTCGGTCTCCATGGCGAAGGCGCTTTCCACCTAAGTAAAACATGCGGCTATAGCAAAAGTCGAAATTCGCTGGCTAGACTCGTCTACAGGAAATCTTGATGTTAAGCAATTTTTTTACGCGTTCAGATAATACAGGATGTGCTCGTCAATTATTTGCACTAGTGTATGAAGCATCTAGTGCTGCACTGGATCGAATAGACGAAGTGGATGACTGCGCAAATAAAAAATACTAATATGTACTACGTTCTAAGAGTCATAAGACCAATCATCAAACTTTAAATGTCATTGGTTGGAGTGGTAGTACAGTTGTTTTGTTTAGTTCGCTAAACAAAACAAACTTTTGATGGGGATTGGGCGGCTAATCCTGCTGATAAATTTTAACTTTAACCAGATTTTAAAACATGAAATCATATACATATACATACATATATAATTCCTCTTCATCAATGATACTCCTTCCGCTAAATTATATAACCCGATAGTACATTATTATTTAATACAAATTAAAACCGACGAAATTCGGGCTAAATATTATGGCGCCTAAGCCTACGGCTGCCTGTAATTAAACTAATTAAATATGTAGCGAGTTAGTTCCGAAGCAGAAGTTGATATATAATCCATGTATTATCCCTGTAAGATTAATGATTTGCAAAATATTATCCATGTGAAACTTTAATTAATTTTTATACGTATATAGCAATTAGTATGCAAAACATATTCGGAGTTCTAATAACAGAGACAGGTAATTTCATTTTTACTCGGCGAATTTGATCGAGACGTTCATTAGCACAGCCTACTATGTAATTAGAGATGTAAAGGCGTAAGTCTTTCGACAAAGGAACGCATTTTACACGAGAAGGTGTATATTGTAGTGTCAAGTTACTAGTACGCGATGAACGTGCTAGCTCGATATCTAATTAACCTTGACCAGCTTCGAGGCAGGTATCGAGGAACTTGTATAGAAGCGTTAAATACTAAGATGTTAGTGCGAGAGATAAGCTAGAATTTCTGAGAATTAACGATCTAGTTATCCGTGCGAAACAATTTGTTGTTTATTAAATAGTGCTTTATTTTATCTGTCAATTGCAGTTTAGTTAGTGCAATTCGGTTGAATGGTTTCTAAGAAATAGTCCATAGAATAAGCTTCTGTTATCTAAAAAATGGAATTATCACTTTTGGATAACGATTTATTATGATTGAGTCCAATCTGAAGATTGGATCCTCGCAAGTGAGATCAATATTGCACCATGATTTGAAAAAGGTTGTAACTCGGTTTGTACTCCATCATCTGACAGATTTACAAAAAGCAAAAGCTGTCATAATTTGCCGACAAGCTTTAGATATGTTGAAGGCTGGCAGCCATCAAATTATTTCTAAACGCACATACCGTTTTTTGATGTTCTCACTCGCCAAGAAAGTCGAGGCTACCAGGACATACTAACAAATATCGCCATATAATTTGGTGTTGGCTGTACTTGACTAAGAAATCTATGCTGAAATCTGAAACCTATTGCAGAATTACTTAACACCGTATGTTATGTATATCGTCATTGCATCAGTTATTACCTCAGTTCAATTTAAATGAGTAATTCTATTAATGCTTATAATACACTGCAATGAAAAACGTAATTTCACAACTCTTGAACTTGCCTCTAGAATGCTTACAAGAAGAAATAAATAATGGAATATCGATTGGTATAATATAGAGCTTTAATGGTACTCGTAATTGACATTTGCAAACGCAATTAACAACGAGTACAATTGACGTTTTATGTAATTTAACGACACACAGCATACAGTTATTGCACTACAACTACGATACAATCGATCTCTCAGTAAACCACTCTAAATTAATGGTAAAAATCTGATATGGAAGCGTACAATTTCTATTATTAACAGCAAAGTGATGGATCGGTTTCATTATGATACTATTGAAAAATTAGCAGAGAGTTTGTAAACCCATACTTGAACATACATATTAAATTGCATTGATAAAAAGTTGATACATTAATTATTTTCGAGGCAGTAAAATGCAATTTATTATTGAATGAATTCATCAATTTGAAATTAATGCAATAATAATAAGTTCTTGGAGCCATACGAAACTTGTATTGCTGATTGTTGTGTAACTATTTGGATAACTTAGGTGCCTTTCCCAAAGGTGGTGCAATTGATCTTAAAGATTAGTTTAAATGGAAGATACAATGTCGAAATTGTAGGTAAAAGCAGTGAACTTTAAACATTTTCCATCCAACTTTGCAATTTTATTATTATCATTATATTATCACTTGTGAGCGTAAAATTTAAACCTTCACTATTACTTTACTAGGTGATAACATGATAATAATTTCCGTTAGCATGAGACAGTTAGATTCCATCCGATATCCATTTTCATGACGGGATTCACTTCATTAATTGAAATCGGCTTTATAGCAAAAATTTCATGATTTATTCCATAAAATAAATTGCCTCAAGTAACCTTCCTCTTAGTTTTTGATTAATATAATGTATTTGCATGTATTTCTAATAATATTTATTCACCACTTCGCCTTAATGATTGGGAAACGGATTTCACATTCACGATATCTTAATTAATATTTTACATTGGAAGATTTAACCGGAAATAATGGAAATAATATGGATCAACTTCCGTAAACAGGGAGGAGATTGACGTAAACAGGAAAGGTTGTTTTAATGTCTAGGGAATTTGTTCCAATATGTTTTACAAAATAAAATTTGAAGTCTATCTTTAAACTTATCAATTCTATATCCTCTAAATTTTAGTTGTAATACTTAGCACCTAATTATGCATGGAAATCATTTTTTATTAGGATTCTATATCTCTTCCTAACAGATATCCTGATAATAAGTCTCAATCACCAATCAAGCTAAGAGTTAATATCAAATTCCAGTGAGTGCGCAAGAAGTTTCTAACTATGGAACGAGCTTATCCTGCTATTTGGATAAAACCGAAGAGGTATCTTCTTTAACTTGAATCAGATTAAAATCACACCAGCGAGTAGTACTGTGATTACCTATAATTGAGAAATCTTCAAAAAACTTATTGATATAGTAGTGGAAAAAATTGAGGAAATTGTGGTAAACCTACGCAAAATTACACTCAACCTACGTGGTCCTAAGATCGATAAATGGGTAGTTATCAGCAGTACAAGCAATTAATGGTGACAAATTTTCTGGTTTGGGTAATGCTTGCTTTTAAGTCAATTTTTGCAGTCATTTTGTAGGTGATCATGTGAACGATTTCTATCCATGGATTCCACGAATTTTTATCTAACACGAGTACTGGCTTCAAATGAACCAAATAGATTTTTTTTGGACTAAGGCTATCCCACAAACTGGATGGCATTCTGACGCTGTCCACAATTCTGCCAAATACATATGATTGCAAAGGCGATCTGTACACCAACTAATTAAAAAAAAGAAAGAAGCTGATAAATGAAACAGGTAGATGGAGTCAATAACGAGAGATGAAGAAGATTATGAAATTCAAGTTTAAATTTACAACAAACTAAGAATAAGATCTAGAAGTACTTATTAGTCTCCAAACTTGTAATCCTCAAGCTCGTGTTTAAAAGAAACAGGATAGACTGATAAATGGTGTTGGTTGGAGATTGTTCTGTGGTTAGCTACTATGCTTAGCTACAACGTAAAATTGAAATATATATAGGCTTATATATACAGGGTGTCTGCGATATACAAAGCATGCTTTTAAGGGATGATAGCTACAACGATTTAGAAACAAAAACATATAATACACCTTGGGTCTATCTGTAAGCGTAAACGAGAAAAAAAATTATTTCTCATGTCACAAACTTCGACGCATACTGTACACCGGCAGCTGATCAGTTACCCGACGATTACAGCCGTGTGTTCTTGAAAATGGGCAACACATCGAGCCTTTCCTGTAATACATTTTCTCCTGTCTCTCAAAAAAGTCCTTTTTAGGACCACCAATTTATCATAAATAAAAGAAAAGAACTCAATTTTGTAGTAGCCTATACGAAAGAACTTAAAGCGCCATAACATAATTGCAGTAATTACATTGATTTCATTAAATGCGACTTTCCCTCAACTTAAATTTTCATTTACCGATCGGCGGCTGCTATTAAATCCGCCCTTTTCACTCTCACTTCAACATAACATCGCTTTTATTGTCATAATATTATTAAAAAAAACGCAAAGGTACCTTTATTTTAAAACATATGGCCATTGACTTCGTACGATACAAGTTCAAGGTCGTATAAACAGATGATGCTTGGCTTGCATCTGCGCTTCTAGTGAATACGTGTACAGTATGGTAGAAGAGAAATGACACCACGCTTCAATTTCAAAGTATGAAATAATTCGTTTTCATCGTTGTTTTCAGTTATTCTCAACCCTAAATTTTTGATATGGTTTTTTGGCTATTTAAGAAGCAATATGGATGAGTTTTCTTGTACAGTTTGACCAAATAAGTTTTTTTAGAAATAATTTTTTTTCTCGTTTACGCTTACAGGTAGACCCAAGGTGTATTATATGTTTTTGTTTCTAAACCGTTGTAGCTATCATCCCTTAAAAGCATGCTTTGTATATCGCGGACACCCTGTATATAATAAGACTTATTTATTACACACTTCCTTCATCACAATTTCAGACTTTAATTTTGACTGTTTTTTTTTTAATGAAATAACGCAATTTTTGGAATAGAAACTGTTTACTCAACAGTATGCACCACGTTCCACAGACCTTATTTTTTGATAATTCCATAAGAAATAATGCAATCATGTTAAATTGAAACTTCATGGTGGTTGGTACAGGTTCTCAGAGCAAAAGGTGACAAAATCTGAGAACTCGCTTTGCAATAAAGTGATTGTGTCGAGGTCGATTCGCCACAAAATATGTTTGTTAATGTTACACTAGCGTTCATCATTGACTGTTACGCTGCAGGCTGACTCAACAACTCACAAACTACTAACGCACACAATGTAGCGATATTTCAAAATCAAACTTCATCAATAGAAAATAATATTATTTCAAAAGTTTACGTTAAGTTTATTTAAGTCACAAGAGCTTAAGCCATCACAACATCAGCTGGAATATTTTTAAAATAAAAAACGCTAAATCTGATATTTATGATTATAAAAGCATGCAGACCTTCCTATATATATCCGCGCAAATATATATTTTACCAGAATTAATCTACCGCTTGACGGCTGAATTGCGGTATTTCTTGGAAACTAAAGCAGGGATCAAACCTTTGAGTATAAAACTACGCGTACAGTGCTACTCTGTAGCGAATCCTTTATTACTTGATTCGGTAGCATTCCCGTTGGCGACAAAGTTTCTTGCTTGTCCTTTTTACCTTTGTGCCATTTTCCACTTTCGCGGAGAAACGAACACTTTGTCATTCGCACAAAGGATGTTCTCAGTGTACTGAACTAAATGAGTTTATGAACGCACTAAAGTTATAATACTCACTAAATTTCATTTTCCCAACCTATAACCTACATGAATACATACATATACTATACAAATGTACAAGCTTTACAATTTTCTTTGATGTCCAGTTTTGAAAGAACTTGGGATCGTTTGATTAAATTGTATATCTCTATGGAATTGATTACATTAAGTCGCATTGATTTCTTTCCTCAATTGCGTAGAATTCCACAAACTTGGGCGCATAAGATATAACGGATTTTAATATTACGTGCCTGTAGAATTGAACAAACTGCAAATAATTTACAAATGTGGTACGTATCATATTTCTGCTCATATACGGGAACGATAACAATGTAGATATATCAATTTGCATGAAGTAAAACGGAATAATAGTATAGCAAAGCGACATAATTTGTTTTCTAAATCTCGCCGCGACATCTTACACTGTTACGTGCGGAGTGGCATCGAGCTGTAAGCATCAATTTGGTGAGCTGGCAAGGAGGTCGAAGGCTTTTGTATTGCGTGGTTGTTTTTGCTAATGCTGCAATATACACTGCCGTTCAGAAATATTGTTCAATATTCCGTAATGACAATAGACTAAATATAATTAAAATATGCAGCAATAATCAAAGTGATACCCTAACATCAGAACATTTACGGTGAGAGTACAATGAGAGTGAAGCAAGTGACTAGAACAGAAACTAGCTTTGGAATGATCTTCAGGACAGCATACTTGAATTAACTCTCCAAGAGGGAGTAACTGCTGTTGCTTGTGTTAAAGATTTAGCCTTAGTAGCAACTGCTGGAGATTCAAGGTTGTTGTCACTCCACAGTTCTTCTGCCCATCATGCTACTCGATGATTTTAAGATCAACATCTTTGTTAGCAAATAGAGTTATTGGAGTGTGTCCTATGCAGTTGCTAGTGGAAGCTTCTCCGCTAGTCGTGTTTAAAAACGAAACTTCCGTGAAAAGCCGGCCTTAGTAGCTGGTACCAAAAGAAATAGAGATAAAGAACATAGATACATATTTTATTGCCAGTTTTACTCAAAAGCTCTTCAATCTGCCCTAAGTATTACGTTTTTATAGATTTCTATAAGGCCTTTAACATTTAATACTTCGACTACTCTCTCTCCTCTCTCTCTCTCTCTCTCTCTCTCTCTCTCTCTATTCGTCAAATTTGTCAACGCTATTTTGATTCGTCTGCTTCCAAGCACTTTGGAATCCTGCTAGTTCACTTATTGAGAAAAAAAAGACAATGGTAAAAGAAGACAATTTGTTGCTCATAATAAGATTATCCGTTCCAATATCCATTCTAAAAAGTTAAATTTGGTCATTAGAGAGTTTCATAAACAAATATCGCCGAGAATATATAAACAATGAGAGAAAAATAAACGGTAAATATTAAAATCAAGTAGGTTTTTGAATGATCCAGAGAGCATAAGTGACAAGGCCATAAAATAAATTAAACCTATGAACATTCATCATTTGCCAGCCCCTGATCAATAGACCCCAAAAAGGAGATAGTCAGTGGTAGCTCCTCTGGGGTATATTGACAAGAGCTGGGCTAGAATTTTGTAGGTTATATAAATCGTTTCGTTTCCTCCAACAATATGAATTTTCTGATGGTAACAAGTGTTTTGAAGTTTGTTGATAAACGTCAAAAATATATTCAGTAATTTTCATAATGTTTTTTTAATTTTTTCGA
>SMLS01036677.1:0-21975 GCA_004785975.1 Popillia japonica | reverse complement strand
TTTTTCCAATTAATTATTTCCTTAATCTAGAGGGTTCCTTTTGCTCATATTGCAAACGAGGATGACCCAATCTGTTCGTTTCACTTCGATATTATTCAGCGGTGAGAATAAATCAACAGAAACAATTTTAAAGGTGGGCGGTATTGTGGGTTAGAGAGCCGACCCAATTAAATTATATTTTGTACAAATTTAATTTTTCTTATCTAAATAGCGAGTGCACTGTAAACGCCAAATTAGACGGCGATCGATAGAGATTATTTTACACCCTAATTTATTTACTTAAAAGTTAGCTCGCCATCTAATTTAGCGTCTACAGTACTAATTACATACAACAGAATAGGATTATCGGATTTTCAGAAATAGCTTGCCTCCAACTATATCGACACGTATCATATTTTCCATATCTCATCAATTCCTAATAATCAACTTCTGCCTCGAGTTACACAAATATGTGAAGGCGTACCTGACGTACCTACGTTGAAAAAAAACTGCGGTATAATTAAAGGACATCGATACATTACCTTCTATCCGAAATGTATCAAGGTTTCGTGGTTCGTAGAATATCTACTCAATTTCGGTATTCGCAAAAACTAATTAAGATGAAAGCAAGTAAACGAGATCAGAGTTCATATATATATAAGTGCGTATGTATATATGAACATCCCTAACTCGAAATATGGTGTGATATTATGTAACGAAATTCCACCTTGAATGCTAATGAAATGTACATACATACATATGTCGAAGATACACGAAGGCCAGAAATGAAAAAAAGGGAAATCTATATTTTTACGTCCCACACATATTCCAATAAACAGACTTACAGTGCCTGTCCAGGACGTGTGAGACTTATGTACATACGTTCCTAATCGTAGAACTTTCAGACATCTAGTTAGAGTTGCTAACTTACAAGATATAACAAACAGTTCAATATAAAAATGGAGTTTATTTTCGCAAGGTTGTATTGCGATCTATAAATAGGAACCACACTAAAGCTGTTTTGATATTACGTGATATTACGACATTTTCTTTATATTTTTCCTAACGGGAAAATGCCACATTTCACTGCTGTAATACATATACTATGTCATATTTCGAAATTTTAATTATAATAATTACTTTAAAATACTCCTTTTGCTTTGTAATCTGGATTAAAATGTTTACTCTCTACTTATTTTCATTTCCCTCGAAGAATAAGCTTTAATTTGAGATATTACTCCACTCCAAATGGCAGACTGACGTAATTTTGACGTCAAAATTAGATTGTTAAAATATTGCGTCTAACTTGGTAGTGAGCACTCTAAATTGTGCAACACTAAATTGTGTGCTACTACTAAAATATCTGCAAAATAAGCAATATTTCACCAACAATTATGTTTGTATAGTTTTATTTTTGTTATATCACATTTTGGTTCGAAACTCACCTATTAATGACGTGTTAAAAGTCAATAATTTTATATTAAAACAATAGCAACGAGACATAACTCTACACCTTATACACACCTTAATTTACCGTCAATACGTTGCAGCGGTCTCGCTGACGTGTCTATACATGAAAAACCGCACTTTTACGTCATATTGAGGTCAATTTAAGGTCGGCGTTAGTCGCAAACGTCAAATAACGAAATCGGGACGCGATAAAGCGGCGTTTTGGCGTTTCTCACGAAACGTGGCTATAATCTCGCCTGCTATACGTCAATTTGACGTCCCTCGCTTTACGAAAATGACTCGGATAGTATTTAAAAAAAAATGAGTGTCAAATTTTGACGTTAATGTTCATTTATGCATCTTATAGATAATGTATTTTGTCTGAGTATTGACTATAGTTGGTTAGGATAGAAAAATAACCAAAAATATACGTCAAAATTACGTCAATTTTGTATTAAACGTTTAATAAACGTTAGATTTTATTAAAATCAAATAAAATTAAACCGTGAAGTTTTTGTGCAATTTCCCACGAACACATATGTATAGATTCGTCGCTTTCAACCCCCATATTATATCAATGCGAGAGAATCCAATAACCTGACCCAATTAGCGCGGAGACCTTGGTTAACATGTTCCTTTAGCCCTCAAGCTCCCGGCTGGTGCGTACGTGTTCATTTCACCTCCTTTATCATTAATTGGATATATACGTCTTGGTTAATCATATGAATGAAATTAAAATTAGTTTCAAGAAGATTCCTACATAAGATGCCGTGAATGGGAGATTATAAAGGTTGTGAAATGTGAAATTTGCTTTTAACGCGTTAAATTATTAGGGTAGATCTGGAAGGTTTCGCCGAATTCAAGGACAGCGTTCATCGATTCCCGAAAAAGGCACACTTTTATATTCGAATTACACACAATTCTGTTTTATTCCGTAAACAATGCCGGTTCGGCGGTATAAACATTCTTCGAATTCTATCTCGAGTTATATCCGCCGCTTTTTTAACGAAATTTTCTGTTTGCTTTGTTTGTAACGAACGGGAAAATATTAAACAAGTTCCCGTTACACAAACAGCACAATTTTGTTTGGAAAACAGATCCAATTTTCCTAGAATAATAGGGCAGCTCCGAGTTAGACATTTTACCCTGATATTTTGTCTCATTAATCGCATACCAAAGAATTCTCCTTCAAGGTCGCGGATATTTCGCAAAACTGTATTTATTTTAAGCCGGAGGGACGCGAAAATAAATGGAAATGGGGGTGGGAGGCAGGTGGATATGAATTAACGTTTCGTAACGGATTTTGACGGAATCTAAACAGAGTGCTTGTGTCTCGATCCACTGCAGTAAAAGTAACGAACGGGAACGTGGTAAATGCGGAAGACGCCTGCAGTGGTGTAGGAGACAAACCTGTCTCACTCAGAAGTTTATAGGCTAAACAATTTAGATTTCGTAATAAATCGAATTATTGAAATAAAATATAATTAAAAAAAAAAAAAAAATTATTCAACCTAATTAGTTTAGTGGGAAAAATATTGCGACCCGCTTCGTTAACGGACGCCACTGTACGTTGATAGCGTAAAGGAAAACTCATGAAAGAAAGAAAACGGCTGGAGTATACAATCAAGCAACCGGGGCAACGTCAACTTGATCGATCGGGAAAGCATCGCATCTGAGGGTTAAATAGTTTAAATGACAGCGGCATGTAGTATGTTGCAGGTTCGTTCTTCTTCTAGCCGTATACGCTTGTATATAGAGGAGACGGCCGCACGCCATTCACGATCAGGTGGGTTAAAGGAACACGGGGGTGTCGGTGGTGGGAGAGGATTTCGACGCAGGAATAGACGCCTGGGCGTCGGCGCTATGAAATGCGCGCGCTCACCGCACACAGACGCGGTAATCTCGGCCACGGCAGTCGCCTCTGCTTTTAACTGTTCCGCGTTGAAAAAAAAACATCGCGAACTACATCACACAACGTTAACGCACTCGAACACACCGAACTGTTACCTGTCACCTACGATACTTGTCACAAAGCAGCTGAGAAATCGTAACGGAAAATAATGGCCATTACCATACAAACACAAATAGAACTTTATACACTGTAGAAATAAAGTATATATAGAGAAGGATGTTCTAAAATTATTATGGTAAATGATACTGCTATTAGGATGATGCAGGTGAGGTGTTGTAGTTGTGTTGTTTAGTGTTTTCTCGCACATACACAGCCACACAAAAACAAACACACAGAGAATCCTTTCCGAAAAACTGTAATTATCCGCAATTACCGCAAAACTAAAACAGAACGTGGTCGATAAAAAGAGGTAGAACAAAATACTCTTTGAACACCACCGATCGCAAGAAACCCAAAAACAACAGGCGACAGATCCAGCTCGGCCCTTTTCCCAACCAGGAAGGAAGCACAGATATAGCATGCCGTGATTGACTTGAAGACCGCAGTCCTTTCTATCAAAGGGTATGGAATATACCTAAGATGCATGAAGCACATGTGCCGTACATTATGTTCATGGCCATTGATAAAGGTATGTACCGTGTGTGTGTTGTGTATTTACGTGTATATATACTGACGTCAGAGGTGCAATTCGTTTATACATATCCTACTATCTTTGCAGGATCAATAGCACAGATTTTCTATTCCCACATTTCTAAATTAATTCGGCTGCATATTTTTTATAATAATTACGATATCGCATCACCCTGTATGTATGTGTGTGTATAATATTGTAATATGTTCAAGAGATAACAAACAGTTCAGGAGTCAAAATCAACAATAACGACCACTCAACAACATTTTATATTCGTAATCTCTATTTTATTAAGTTATTTGGCTTTGTTTATAAAAAGCTCGTTACGTTTCGGCCTTATCTCGCGTATCATCTTCAGAGATTAATGAAAAAAAAATCTTCAAAAGTTACATTTCAAATATCAGCGGGTGTTGAGTATCTCACGCCGTGTGACCTATTTCAGTCGATACAGCACATACCATCGCATTCCGTTTAAGTCGACGTAATTTCCATATAATAACAAAAACATAACACGATATTTTATACATATCTCCGATCTGTGTGGCTCGGCTAAAATAATGCATCCACCGAGTACAATAGAATCGCATTCAATGAGTCAGGCGTATAGTAAACAGGACTGGAAAGCATATTTAAGGATCGTATTGCGATATAGTAAACACGTCGCTGTATAAACAATGATTTTATTATAAATTCATTACTGGATGGGTTCTGACGAAAAATATTTGCAATGTTATAAAACATCTTAACCAATTTTCAAATTGGAGGTCCACAGATTATTGATTACATAATTGTTTTAGATATAATTAAAATAGAATGGATTCTATCCTTGCAAGCACTGGATAATGCTTCTACAAAGTTTGGAAGTGCGTTTTCCTCTATTAACCTTATTGTCGAAGGAATTATATTTTGCTCCAATATGCTCGAACCCACTGTGAATATCATTTCCATTCTCATGTCTCGAATCATCATCATGTTAACTCCTCACTCTTGTTCTTTCAAAACGTCTGTTTCTCTGTGTTGTGCCAGTTGTTTTAAATCGTTTCACACTTTCCTGGATTCCATCATGCAAAGATTTGCGCCAGTTTCCTTACAAAATCCGGGTAACCTACAGGGATCTGCTTGCAAGCCTCAAAAAACGATTGCAATATTGTAGGGGTTTGGTGAAACTGAACTGGCATAGGGAGGGGCCCACAAATTAGTCAGGAGCAACAGCTACATGATCCAAAACTTAGAGAGCACTGCAAACGTAATTTTGCCCCACCTTCTAGAATCTACAGCCTTGGCCAGAAGTATCAGGCCTGTATTTCCGTATTTTGTGCTTCAAAACACCCAAAACTGTTCGATAGGGGTTGAGATCTGAAGACTGTTTGGCAATTCACCAGACCGACAAAAATTTGGCTCAAAATTGTATTCATTGGCCTAGAAAACATTTGGCCGATTATTTTTCGTAAAATATTGAGTGCTAATAGCCTCCAGGATGTCTTCTGATAAGGCAGTTGTGGGGGGCAAAGAAGGTTTGTGTCGTCCTTCAAAGGAGACCAGAGGATCTTGTACCGGTTGCTGGTGAATAATTTGTGGGAATCGGTGATTTGTTTCACTACCCCACTAAAATATTACAATCGTTTTATTGAGGTTGCCCGAAAGAAATAGATGCAAATCTTTCTGTAATTAAGTTTTTGGTCTTTCCCCCACATCATCACCAATACAGTTTATATTTTCTCTTGACAAAAATGTGAGAAGTCCGCCAAAATGTGGGCTACCAAGCGTAGTCCGAGGTCGTTCAAATTTTACACCTAATTACCAATTGGGTTCACTGATGGAAAACAAGGCCTTCCAATTCTACCAGCCAACACTTTCATCGAGAAATTGAGCCCAGCAGGACTAAATTATTGAGACCACAAAACCGCAGAAAACGGTTACAATGGGCTGGAGATCACCAACACTGGGATATCGATTGTTTAGTAGTAATTAACGTATTTTCCTCTGATGAAGGTTGGGTGAAAGAATGAAAAATGAATGTGTGGTACCTACTGTGATACATGGTAGTGATCTAGGGGCAATTTGGTTTTGACATTTTGAATTTTCTGTTGGAGCTCTAGGGGCCTCCCCAAGAAGTCTGGCGCTAATTATTAAGATATGAAGTGCTTAAATCAATATCTTCATAGTTATCCTCAAACAATTTCAAACAATTTCAGGAAAAAAACACAGTTTTGGTATCCCCAAAATAAAGAAAAAATTAATTTCGAAATTTCCTATATTTTGATTTATGGCGATTTTTCGTGCCTAAAAAAATCAGAAAAAATATACCGTGAGGTTATTTGCATTTTTCTACCCCAAAAATTCAAAGAAAAATAATTTTGATTTTTTTTATTAATTTATTAATGCTTTGAAAAATGCCCCAAGAAATCTAATGATATCTGTTGAAGTTGGAAGCGTTTAATCCAACATTAAGTGATTTTTAATGTCTCAAAGGTTTTCAGAAAACATTGTACCCCAAAAATTACAAAAATAATAATTTACAAATTTTTATTTCTTTTATTGTAGATTTGTACAATGCCCCCAGAAATCTAGCAACAGCCATCAAAGTTGGAAGTTCGTATAGACATATATTTGGATAGTTAGGGTGATTTTCTATATCTCGAAAAATTTTAAAAACTATACAGGGTTAAGTTATGGAGCTTTTTGTACCCAAAAATTACAAAAATAATAATTTACAAATTTTTATTTCTTTTATTGGAGATTTGTACAGCGCCCCCAGAAATCTAGCAACAGCTATCAAAGTTGGAAGCTCGTAGACATATATTTGGATAGTTAGGGTGATTTTTTATATCTCGAAAAATTTTAAAAACTATACAGGGTTAAGTTATGGAGATTTTTGTACCCCAAAAATTAAAAAAATAATAATTTACAAATTTTTATCTTTTATTGGAGATTTGTACAGCGCCCTCAGAAATCTAGCAACAGCTATCAAAGTTGGAAGCTCGTATGGACATATATTTGGATATTTGGATTTTTTTATGTCTCAACAAATTTAAAAAAATAATACTTTAGAAAATTGTATTTTTTATTGGAGATTTGTACAGCGTCGTAGTAATCTAGCAACAGCTATCAAAGTTGGACGCGATTTTTGTACCCTACAAATTTAAAAAATAATAATTTCGAAATGAATAATTTTCTCGGGGGTGTGGGCACCTTTCCGAGCGAAAGAATTGCTTAGATCAATATTATCAAAGTTGTAGATATTTCTTCATCTCTCAAAAAATTTCAGAAAATATACACCGTTAAGTTGTACCCCAAAAAATAAGAAAAATTTCGAAAGTTAGAAAATTGTACCCTAAAAATTTAGGAAAAATTAATTTCGCAATTTATAATGTTTTATTGGAGCTGTGGGTACCATTTCGAGGAAGGTTCTCTTCTGCTTGTAAAAGAATTAGAAATAAATTGCAAATAAATATTGGAACAGCATGCATGACCGACAAATAATACCATTTCATTCGACGTAGACGATTCTGAGGAGGAGATTTATTAATATTAAATTGATTAACACAATTAAATATGTACGTAATATAAAACATAATAATTGGTCCCTTAGATGGAACGATAAGCGTGTGTTATATCAGTTAGCGCTATACTATTAAAACGGAGATAATTAAGAGTTTGCTTTAATTAGGTACTTGCTTCGTTTATAGGTACATATGTTGTGGAAAACGGGACCTCATTAAAACGACCCAACGATCAAAGGGGTACAAGCCAAAACGCGTGAAAGCCTTTAATCCTGTTAAAGTATCGCCCGAAAATTCGCGAAATTTTAAACGAGCTGCATTTTGATACAATATTAACCATAAAATATACCACATCTAAATTAATTACTGTTATCTCTAGCAGGGAAAAAAGTAGCACTTTCCGGGATTGCATCAAGGTCGTGTAACATTGATAAAAATGTATCGAGCACCACGGGAGAGAAAAATGTTATAAAACGACGAATTCGTTTTTAAATTACGGCACCAGCCAGAATTTGACATGCATAAACGTGCCACCCATACGTGTATATATTTTTTTAATTTTCGCATAATTAACTCTAGATTTAACTTATCTCGATTTTGATAATTTAATAAACTAGACTGCGTGTGAACGTGCGATACACTCGCACACACGTTAAAATATAGAGAGGTGTAATGAAGGCAGCCAAAGTTGCTACATGCGAAAATGTTAATCTGGTAAAGTATTATTACGTAGTGTGTTACATGTGTACATCGATTACTGAAGCTTGGTTTAGGTACAGAGTACAAATTTGTTATATGATTATGTTGTTTGAGTATATAATCAACCTCTTACACGATAAAAATACACTGGGCTTTGAATATTATTGTGTAAAAATCCTATATATCTACAGCAAAAAATGATAATATGTTAATATAATATAAAAAAGAATCATTCTGCAATGATGTACCTGGTGTATAACGTTTTTCGATATACGACAACATTCCCTCTTCTACCAACTTTTTCTCCTGTATCACTCATCTGTTGCCATAACTAATTTTCGAAAGACCTCCTCTATTAGTAATCCTACGACGCTGTGAACTGATCAGCTAAACCCACTTATCCTCCCACACGGCGATTATAAACGTATACTGCTTCTGGAAACGGTACCGATTGCTTGCAACATATCGTCACATCCTTTGTCGTCTCATTGAACATAATCAGTTTACAACCTTTTTACGTGCATTTCCTCTATTTTTGGATAAGTGTCTTCAAATTTTCGCAATCGACTCGATCTGCTTCAAATTTTATCTGTCAACATTTATTAATGTCCAAAAATCGTCCCAACTCACAGCAGTTGCAAAAAATCTGGAAACTTGGCCCCCCTTTTTCGAAGGAGATTATTTTTTTTATTGGAGTTTAGATTGTACCTCAAAGACTTCAATAGATCTCGTTAAATTCTCGTGTTTTCAATTTATATTTTTCGTTTTGGAGATTTGAAACGCTTACACCAATATCTTCATAGTTATCTAGATTTTGTGTGCCTCAAAATATTTCAGAAAAAAACGCAGTTTTTCTGTCCCCAAAATTTAGAAAAATTTAATTTTGAAATTTTAAATTTTCTTTTCCAGCTCTGGGGACCACCCCCACAAATCTGGTCATAATCGCTAAACTTAGACGAGTTTAGATCAATATTTCGAGAATTATTGCCATTTTTCCAATTCCGTCATTGCGGTAGAAAATCCATTTCCCTGCACTAATTTGGCAAAAGAATCACTGCTCCAATAGACATTCAATGTCCATCTCCAGATAAAGAAATCCAACCCCAACTGCAATTTCTGCAGGTGGTGTCATTTTTTTTTGAAAAACTTAGCAAGGATGCTGTCCAAAAGGACCTCGGCGAGTTTCTTCTGGTTTGGAACCAGAAAAACCGCCATAAGATCAAGGCAGATCCTTTGCAGAACATCTCCAAATCCTGTAATTAGACCAAATTGTTTTTCTAGAGTTTAAGGAGCTGATAGGTTTTTCACGCAGCCTTGGCCAACTCGGCCAATTCGATTTTTGATCATATTTAAGAAGTAAAGCATCAAAATTCTTTCTATTTCAATGGAATACCTGCAAAAATGGCTGCGCAAAGTATCTAATAAAATGAAGCTAGAAATTCTCCAATTCCTGCATTTACACTGGACTGTTTTTTTTGAGGTTGAAAGCCTGAAGAGTGGTTGGCCCAGCCCTCAATCTCGAAAATCCGTTTTTCAGATAAAACCGTTTGCTGCTTGAAATTGATGAAATACTATTACGTTTTCTGAATCAAATTTTTGCAATTGACTTGATATGCTTCAAATTTGAGCTTTCATCAACATTTATTAGAGTCCAAAAATCGTTCCAACTCACAGCAGTAGCTAAAAATCTGGAAACTTGGCCCCCCTTTTTCGAAGGAGATTATTTTTTTTATTGGAGTTTAGATTGTATCTCAAAGACTTCAATAGATCTCGTTAAATTCTCGTGTTTTCAATTTATCTTTTCGTTTTGGAGATTTGAAACGCTTACACCAATATCTTCATAGTTATCTAGATTTTGTGTGCCTCAAAATATTTCAGAAAAAAACGCAGTTTTTCTGTCCCCAAAATTTAGAAAAATTTAATTTTGAAATTTTAAATTTTCTTTTCCAGCTCTGGGGACCACCCCCACAAATCCGGTCATAATCGTTAAACTTAGACGGGTTTAGATCAATATTTCGAGAATTATTGCCATTTTTGTGCTACAAAAATTGATTTAGAAATTTTGAATTTTCTGTTGGGGATCGCCCCAAAGGAGTCTGGCAACACACTATTACGTTACCGCAATTTTTGTTGTCCCAAAATTAAGAAAAATTTAATTTTAAAATTTTTAATTCTCTATTCGAGCTTTGGGGACTACCCCAACAAATCTTGTGATAATCATTAAAGTCAGACGCATTTAGATCGATATTTCGAGAATTATTACCATTTTTGTGCTACAAAAATTGATTTAGACATTTTAAATTGTCTGCTGGAACCTTGGGGGCCGCCCCAAGAAGTCAAGCGATATATATTGAAATTTAAAGCCTTTAAATCAATATTCTCATAGTTATCCTGATTTTTTGTGCCTAAAAAAATTCCAGAAAAAAACACTTTTCAGTTATCTCACTTGTTGTGTCCCCAAAATTAAGAAAAACTTAATTTTGAAATTTTAAATTTTCTTTTCAATCTCTGGGGATTAACCCTAGAAATCTGGTGATAATCATTGAAATTAGATGCGTTTAGGTCAAAATTACCACTTTTGTGCTACAAAAATTGATTTAGACATTTTAAATTGTCTTTTGGAACCTTGGGGACCGCCCCAGGAAGTCAAGCGATAATTATTGAAATTTAAAGCCTTTAAATCAATATTCTCATAGTTATCCTGATTTTTTTGAGCCTCAAAAGATTCCAGACAAGAAACACTTTTGAGTTATCTCAGTTCTTGTGTCCACAAATTTAAGAAAAACTTAATTTTGGAATTTTGAATTTTCTTTTCGACCTCTGGGTACCACCCCCAGAAATCTGGTGATAATCATTGAAATTAGACGCGTTTAGATCAATATTTCGGGAATTATTACGATTTTTGTGCTACAAAGATTGATTTAGAAATTTCACGATATTATGCTATCACAGTTTTTGTACTCCAAAAATTAAAAAATAATAATTTCGTAATTTTTCGTAAGTTTCTATTGGCGCTCTGGCTACCGTCACAAGAGATCTAGCGATAACTGTTGCAGTTCTTCCTACTTTTTCCTCCTTCTGAAGTGCACAGATAATTATTTTCAGAGCTATCAAGATTTCTGTACCCCAAAAATTGAGAACAAAAAAATAATTTAGAAATTTAGAATTTTCTCTTGTAGCTCATTATTATCATCATCAAATTTTAATTAATTATTTTATTAGGGACTTAAACAGTGCCCCACGAAACAGCTATTAAAGCTATCTTTTTATCGCAAAAAAAAAATTACAAATTGTACCCTAAATATGAAAAATACAATAATTTAGAAATTTTTATGTTTTTATTGGAGATTTGTACAACGCCCCAGGAAATCTAGCAACAGCCATCACAGTTGGAAGGGCGGAGACATATATTTTCCTATAGTTATGTCTGCCGATTTCTGTACCCTAAAAATAATAATTTCGAAATTTATAATTTTTTGTGGGAGCTGTGGGCACCATTTCAAAGAGAGTATTCCTTAGATCAATGTTGTTGTAGTTATTTCTTCAATCTTAAAAAATTCTAGAAAATATACATCGTTAAGTGGTGGCTATATTTGTACCCTGAAAATTAAGAAAAAAATAATTTCGTAACTTAAAACTTTTCTTGGGGGTGTGGTTACCTTTTCAATGGAGAAAGAATTGCTTAGATTATTATTTCTAGTGTTACTTATAGTGATTTTTTTTCTGCTTGAAAAAGAAATATAAAATTAAGTTATCGCGAWTTTTKTACCCCAAAAATTAAAAAAAAAAATAATTTCGAAATTTTTTGTTGGAGCTGTGGGCCCCATTTCAAAAGAGAGTATTCCTTAGATCAATATTGTTGTAGTTATTTCTTCATATCTTAAAAAATTCCAGAAAATATACTTAGATCGTTAAGTGGTGGGTATTTTCGTACCCTGAAAATTAAGAAAAAAATAATTTCGTAACTTAAAACTTTTCTTGGGGGTGTGGTTAGCTTTTCAAGGGGGAAAGAATTGCTTAGATCATTAGTTCCAGTGTTATAGTGATTTTTTCTGCTTCAAAAGAAATATAAAAAATAAGTTATCGCGATTTTTGTACCCCAAAAATAAAAAAAAAATAATAATTTCGATTTTTTTTTGTGCGAGCTGTGGGCACCATCTTAAGAGAGAGATTTACTTTTATTTAGATAAATATTTCTAGAGTTGTGGTTATTTCTTTATGCCTCAAAAAATTATAGAAAATATACATTAATTAACATCGTTAATTGTGGCTATTTTTGTACCCCAAAAATTAAGAAAAAAATAATTTCGTAATTTAGAATTTTCCTTATTTTGTTTGCGTAGTTTTGGGTACCCCCTCAAGAGAACTAACCATAATGAAATAATTTTTGTTTTTCTCAGTATTCGGGGAAATGGTTCAAATTTAACTTTTAGCACCCCACAATTTTAACCTGCCAAGTTTAGTCCTGTTTACATGATAAGAATCATAAATTCCACATTAATTTTGATAAACTTTATATAACAGTGGCACTATTCCGCCGCAAGGCCGCTTTTATTGAAGCATATGGAAGGTAAATATTTCCATTAATATTGAATGATTTGGTTTTGTCTCATATTTATTGTACGGTAGGTGTGGCATTTTCTCGATGCAGCCAATAAATTATAGGACGGAATCTTTTAAATAAACTAGACAGAAGTGTATAAATAAATATTTTTCAATAAACATCTAGATCTATATTTAATGCACGTTGTAAATATGCTGCTTAGAACAAGTGCTAACTACAGACATAGATGGTTGATTGACCTTACCAATAGGCTAAAATAGCGAAATTATGCACGTACGGACTTACATTATTTTGACAGCTATATCGCAATTATCTGTACAGGAAAATTCATTCATAGATATTTGATAATGTACACAATGATGACGTCATTACTACAAATTTAGAAATAGTGGATATAAAACTGCGGACCTGGTCTATTGCCTGGTCTTACTAAGCTTCCAAAAATGTAAACTAAAACATAACACACCTAAAAGCCAGAATATGTCTTTGACATTGTTTATTAAGTTTTATTTTTGTTTTTAAAACGCATACCGTTCAGTCGATCTCGAGAATTGGGTCAGAAATTCTGCTAAACCTCCTAGGCGATTTAAAATTAATAGTAAATAAAAGATTTACGGTATATGAGCTCCTCTCGGTTTAATTTTGTTTAGAAATCGCAAGTAAAATCGGTTATTTTTATGCATGATACAGGGTGTACTCAAATAATTGTGCTAACATTCTCTATGATTAAATATTACAACAAGGGCTGCGTAAAACTTTTAGTGGGGAGAAACTTTTTCGATTTAAAAGGTCCCTTCGGGGAGTTATGAAGGTGATACGCACAATGTAGAAGTTTTTTTTTCTGGCCCAAGCTGGTTACTTAGAAACAAAATTTAGTTTTCCCGTGCAGCGATGCTTTACCTCTTGACACTAATTCAATTCTGTCTGTAGTTGAGAGCTTTTGAAACGTAAGAGAAGGAGTTATCATAAATCTAAATTGTTTTATGATAATTCGCATTTAACTGTTTTGTTTGAACGAATTATAAATTGCATCACCGTTAATGGAATGTAATTTTCAATTTTGCCGATTCTAACTGGGACCCCTTCAGTATTGCGGAACCGTAGGGCGTTGCTAGGTATCCAATCTTTAGGACATGTAATGAAAAGTAGCCTTAGGAACATATCGACTCCGAAATATGGATTTGGTTGGGATTCGATAAATGTTTGCTCCGAGCTTCGCAAAATACAACAGAAGTAAAAGAATCTAACCCTAAAGTTAAATTCGAGATTAAAAGAAAATTAATATTTCTTTCCTCTGGAGACGACTATATCGAATTTAGGAAGTTCTTCTGAAAGTTTCCTTTTCCCCCTAAGGGGACGGATGGGACGGCATTATTTCGACTTCGCCGACAAACATCATGTTGTATCGGGAGAGGATCGTATTACAATGAATGAATTCGCCAACTCGCTTTATGCAAAAGGCGAGAACAAAGAAACCCTGCGAGTGGCAGAGAAATGCCATTCATTTTGTTTCTTTTTAACGTAATAATTCAATAAGATCGGACGAACGTAGTAGAAATGTATCTATAGGTATATACATATATAAACTTCGAATTTCTGCGAGTTATATCTGGAGTGGAATGCGGAAGTTGCTGGAGAAGAAAGGTGATATAGGGGTGGGAAAATCGCCGAAGTCATTATTTCCGTTCCTTGTGGTAGTACTACGAATACCTGCTCTAGTGTTGTAGTAGTAATAGCAACAGTAGTGAAACCTTAGATTGGATGAATCGATTTTCTCACCTCAGGGTTTGATTTAAAAATATCTCCCAGGTGTACAATTTTAGATACGCAGCAAAACAAATGCAAGTTTTTGTTTTTCTTCCAACACAAAGGAGACATTCCACTCATGTTTACGTTAGCCTTGCGGATCGATAGGTCATCGCATAGGAAAATAAAACGCGATTTTTGCGTATTTTCCTAACATATCTTTTTTCGATAGAATTTATTCCAGCATTTAAATCAATCTTTCGTGGAAATTCCGTCCAATGACCATCTTCAGATAAAGAAATCCAACCCCAACTGCAATTTCTGCAGGTGGTGCCATTTTTTTTAAAAAAACTTAGCAAGGATGCTGTCCAAAAGGACCTTGGCGAGTTTCTTCTGGTTTGGAACCAGAAAAACCGCCATAAGATCAAGGCAGATCCTTTGCAGAACACCTCCAAATCCTGCAATTAGACCAAATTGTTTTTCTAGACTTTAGAGGACTGATAGGTCTTTCACGCAGCCTTGGCCAACTCGGCCAATTCGATTTTTGATCATAATTAAGAAGTAAAGCATCAAAATTCTTTATATCTCAATGGAATACCTACAAAAATGGCTGCGCAAAGTATCTAATAAAATAAAGCTAGAAATTCTCCAAATCCTGCACTTACACTGGACCGTTTTTCTAGAGGTTGTAAGCCTGAAGAGTGGTTCGCTCAGTCCTGAATCTCAAAAATTCGTTTTTCAGATGAAACCGTTTGCTGCTTGAAATTGATGAAATACTATGACGTCTTCTGAATCAAATTTTTGCAATTGACTTGATATGCTTCAAATTTTAGCCTTCGTCAACATTTATTAGAGTCCAAAAATCGTCCCAACTCACAGCACAAAATCGCAAAAAATCTGGAAACATGGCCCCCCTTTTTCGAAGGAAATTATTTTTTTTGTTGGAGTTTAGATTGTACCTCAAAGACTTTAGTAGATCTCGTTAAATTCTCGTGTTTTCAATTTATATTTTTTGTTTTGGAAATTTGAAACGCTTACACCAATATCTTCATAGTTATCTAGATTTTGTGTGCCTCAGAAAATTTCAGAAAAAAACGCAGTTTTTCTGTCCCAAAACGTTAGAAAAATTTAATTTTGAAATTTAAATTTTTTTTTCCAGCTCTGGGGACCACCCCCACAAATCCGGTCATAATCGTTAAACTTAGACGGATTTAGATCAATATTTCGAGAATTGCCATTTTTGTGCTATAAAAATTGATTTAGAAATTTTGAATTTTCTGTTGAAGCCCTGGGGACCGCCCCAAGGAGCCTGGCAACGCACTATTACGTTATTGCAATTTTTGTGGTCCCAAACTTAAGAAAAATTTAATTTTGAAATTTTTAATTTTTTATTCGAGCTTTGGTGACTACCCCAAGACATCTGGTGATAATCATTAAAGTCACACGCATTTAGATCAATATTTCGAGAATTATTACCATTTTTGTGCTGCAAAAATTGATTTAGACATTTTAAATTGTCTGTTGGAACCTTGAGGACCACCCCACGAAGTCAAACGATAATTATTGAAATTTAGAGCCCTTAAATCAATATCTTCATAGTTATCCTGATTTTTTGTCCCTCAAAGAATTTCAGAAAAAAACAGTTTTCAGTTATTTCACTTGTTGTGTCCCCAAACTTAAGAAAAACTTAATTTTGGAATTTTGTTTTTCGACCTCTGGGGACCACCCCCAGAAATCTGGTGATAATCATTGAAATTAGACGCATTTAGATCAAAATTTCGAGAACTATTACCATTTTTGTGCTACAAAAATTGATTTAGACATTTTAAATTGTCTGTTGGAACCTTGGGGACAGCCCCAAGAAGTCAATCGATAATTATTGAAATTTAAAGCCCTTGAATCAATATCCTCATAGTTATCCTGATTTTTTGTGCCTCAAACAATTTCAGAAAAAAACACTTTTCGGTTATCTCACTTGTTGTGTCCCCAAAATTAAGAAAAACTTAATTTTGGAATTTTGAATTTTCTTTTCAATCTCTGGGGACCACCCCCAGAAATCTGGTGATAATCATTGAAATTAGACGCGTTTAGATCAATATTTCGGGAATGATTACGATTTTTGTGCTACAAAGATTGATTTAGAAATTTCACGATATTACATTATCACACTTTTTGTACCCCAAAAATTAATAAAAAAATAATTTCGTAATTTTAAGTTTCTATTGGCGCTCTGGCTACCGTCACAAGAGATCCAGCGATAACTGTTGCAGTTGTTCCTACTTATTCCTCCTTCTGAAGTGCACAGATAAATATTCTCAGAGCTATAAGATTTCTGTACCCCAAAAATTGAGAACAAAAAATAATTTAGAAATTTAGAATTTTCTCTTGTAGCTCATTATTTTCACCATCAAATTCTAATTAATTATTTTAGAGCTACCAACAGCTATTAAAGTAGGAAGCGATTTGACCGATATTTCGACAGTTGTCATAATTTTTCTTGTCTCAAAAAAATTCAGAAAAAAATCGCAGTTTTTCTGTCTCCAAAATTAAGAAAAGCTTAATTTTTTCGACCTCTGGGGCCCACCCCCAGAAATTTGCTGATAATCATTGAAATTAGATGCGTTTAGATCAAAATTTCGAGAACTATTACCATTTTTGTGCTACAAAAATTGATTTTGAAGTTTTAAATTTTCTGTTGAAACCCTGGTACCACCCCAAAAAGTCAAGCGATAATTAAATCAATATCCTTTTTTACGCAGCCTTGGCCAACTCAGCCGATTCGATTTTTGATCAAATTTAAGAAGTAAAGCATCAAAAATTCTTTATATTTCAATGGAATACCTGCAAAAATGGCTGCACAAAGTATCTAATAAAATGAAGCTAGATATTCTCCAAATCCTGCACTTACACTGGACTGTTTTTTAGAGGTTGGAAGCCTGAAGAGTGTCTCGCCCAGCCCTGAATTTCAAATTTCATATTTCAGATAATACCGTTTGCTGCTTTAAATTGATGAAATACTACTTCTCTCAAACAATTAAAGATTTATTGTTCTTGCTAAGTAGATCTAATGCATGAAATTAGCAATTATAATTATTAGAGCTTTAGGACCAGAAGCAGAATACCTCCAAATCCTGCAATTAGACCAAACTGTTTTCCTAGAGTTTAGGGGGCTGAAACGATTTTTGATCATATTTAAGAAGTAAGGTGTCACAAATTTGTTATATTTCAAATGAATACTGCAAAAATGGCTACACAAAGTATCGATACATCGTCCAATAACCAATTCTATAGCTCTGGGTATCGATTCCTAGAAATCTAATAAGATGAAAGTATAAATTCTGCAAATCCTGCACTTAGACTGGGCCTTTCGAGAGGTTTAGAAGTCTGAAGAATGTTTCACCCAGTCTTGGACCTCAAGAAAATTATTATTTTAGAAAAACCCGTTCATGGCATGTTCTAGACTACATCGTTAAGTTTTTATAGTTTTATAGTATTGATTCTTTGCCATCGATACTGTAGTATTAGTGCCTCAGTCTTGTTGGATTGTTATCCTTTCCCTGACGAACGATATTTACGTTTATAGTCAGATTATTGAAACATAATATTTGCATAACCCTGTATATTAAAATATTAATATTTTATTATACAAGGTTAATCGGATATAGGGGAACATTTTAATATTTCTGGAAACGTGTGAATTTTCAATTATATATGTTTATTGGCCATACGCATTTGCATAGGCTTGCATATTAAACTGTCAATATTTTAATATATAGGGTTATCCAAAATTACAAATTTTCAAAAATATATATTTGGCGATTCCCAACTCCCATTTCGTTTTAGACCTGTTTTATGAGTAAATCGACTTTAATTTAGAATAAAACAGTTTGAAACAACTCCGTTCTATAAAAATGGGTCGGAAAGGTCAAGCTATATTATTTGACTTGCCTTGTACGACGCGGAATATCTGAAACAAAGCAATTCCTTAAGGGTGTTGCCAGAAATATTTCAATCTGACATTGAATTGCGCTGAAATAATTTTTTTCCGTAAGTTATAAGATCGGTAAACATTCCCGTCGTAAAAAAGGGATTCTTCAATACACAATCTTGTTTACCAGAACGAAATTCAACATGCATATTATATAGAAGCATCCGAATAAATCCCGTATGTATGTACAATCTTAAACGCTTTCGTCAATATTTATTTGTTTCTCTCTGCTTTGTCCTACGGAATCTCTAAAACGATTACGGTGCGTGCTGTTCCTCAAGGTCGAAAAGCTATCCTGAAACGGGTCGTCTGATTCTTAAGACCTTTGTTTATATTAATAACAGGCTACTTGATTTTCCAAACGCACGTGCTCTTGTTTGTTTATCGAAGAGAAACGGGAGGAAAAAAAAATAAAACGAGGAAGACCTTACGCAACGTTCTCCGAAGTGTACCCCCTGGAAAAACGGGGGAGCTCCGTTTCAGCTCCGGACCCGCTCACAGGACGGCCAGCCGCTCCGACCGGCCCCGTCCTCTTCCGTGGAAAACCCCACGCGAAAATTATGTCCATGTCCTCAGACTCTGACATTTTTATTGAAACGTGCCTACAACGGGAGCGTCGAAATTTACTGTAGTATTAGGAAAAGACGAAAAAAATTAATGCGAAGTTGATTCGTGGATATTGCCTGCGCGTGCTACATTTCCAATGTCTGGATTATTTTCCGAGTGTATTTTCGAAAGTATATTTTCCTCACATTTATATTGATTCTTGTTATTCGCTATTCATTTCGGAGCATTTTTTTGTCTACCTTGTCTCTTTCGTTTTCGCGAGTTAAATAACACGGTGGTATGCATTGAATGTGTTTATTTGAGAATAACACGCATACATTATATTGTGAATGTCGTTGGAACGGTATTACGTAGTTCAGACACATATAGACTAGTGTTGAGGATTGGACCTCTACGTAAGTTTCACCAAAATAAAGAAATAAATGATTTTTTCTGGATAATTAAGGCTAATTTCCCCACCCAGTTTATCGAATTTTTGGTGATATCCCCAGGTTAACCTCGGGTGAGGTTGGGATAGTTAAATCCGTGCCTTCTCACGTATTTCCGCGAAACGCCGGCTTCTTACCTGGTTGGGTTCAAATTAATAAAAATATTTTTTTCCTTTGCGCAAAATCTTAGGGCACAAACATAAAAGCTTATTAAAAAGGGAGAAAGCAGCGATAGAAACAATTCCCTCTCTGCGACGTGTCGCTTCATCATTGCTTCTTTTTTAATTCCTGCATTTTAGAGTTCTAATCTCAATCTTTTGATACGTACATATATAAAGTCACACATTTAATATCACCGCGAGGTACACAAAATTTATTCCAACATATTTTTAATATATCGTAACCGAATTCTTCATTACAACACATGAGCGGCCAAAAGGATATTTTTTAATATATTCGAACGCAATTAAGCCGCAGAAAGTGGCGCTTCTATGTCTGTGATCCTCATATTGTTGACGGGGTAAATAAAAGAAAGCTTAGGGGGTAGCTAAGGACGAAACAAGAATATAATTCTCGAAATGAAAAGGCGGATCCGTTCCGCGACGTGGTGGGGTACTGTCTCCATTCAACAACTAACACCGCTTTAGAATACGCATGGTTACGTTTCATAACAAATATGTGCGCAGGCGTACTACCCCTCACTACCTCGCGATCGCCACGCGGTCTTGCATATTTGCGCGCGGAATTAGTTTGAGCTCGGTACTCGCAGGGTGAGGTGTCTTCATTAACCAGCCAGATATGGAGAAGAAGAAACGTAAGAAGGATGTAAGCGAGAGTGAATCATATTCTCCGAATAACTCGCCTCCTTCGTATAGCCTTTCAGAGCTAATTTTTATTAATTATTAATTTCAGATGTCCTGCGGTGTCACGGAAAGGGTGGGAGAAAATAGAGCAGCAACTACTAGTTGCCGCTTAAGGGGGTCGAGTTCTACAAGTTTAACCACATCGCCGAATTCGAAGGGCGCTCCTGGTTCTGCAACTGCAACAGGCACTCTGCGACAGAAACCATGCTGTTTGTGTTGGTGCTGTTGCTGCAGTTGCGCTTGGTGAGTAAATCGTTTTTTTATTGATTTTTTTAAAAAAATCTCTCGCATGTTGGAGTAATAAATGTGCAATTTGGATCAATGAGCGGGACAACAGATGCTAATTTATAATTAATAATTTAATCTGTCTCAAACCTATACGAATATATTTCTATGTAATTTTTGTCGCGAATTAAGATGTAATAACAACCTATACATTGTTGACATCACGTTTGATTGGCGCCTAGATCGCCAAACTATTCATTTGCCGCCTCCTTAAGATGGTTAATTATTCGATGATTACGTCCAGGCGAAACACGTAATTAATTCTGTGAGGATAATCCTACGAACTGCGCCACTTTTTCTCGGTACTTGTGTATGCTTTATTGATTACGCTTTTTTGCACGGCATATTCATCGTGCAGCTTATTTGACAAATCAACAAGTGTCGAAAGAGCAGAATGTATAAACTTTTTCTCGGAAAAGCCGAAACGTGCCTCCTCAATTATTTATCACCTTGACAATGAATATTCAGATTTGTTAGTATTCGAAAAGATTTTTTCGCATTTATGCGCGTGTGGTGCGCAAGTTAGTTACGTAAAAAAGAAATTCTTCTACGAAGAGATTAACTTCGTAAAAAATATTTTTTTTCCCACTTTTAATGATTGCTTATCGTTGATAAAGCCCACACGAGTTGTGCTGTTCGAAATGTTATTCATTTGTAGGAGATTAAACGTCAGAAACGTACAGTAGGATAATTGCTAGGATATTATTTATTGCGCACTCTCAAGTACCATCGAAATTGTGCCTCTTAAATGCCAGATTTTCCATTATGCAAATAACTAGACCGACGTATAAAATATGGTCCTAACAAGTTATAAACAGAATACACAGGATTAGAAAAGAGATATTGCTTTTTAAAATCTTCGGAATATTTATAAATATGCGATCTTTTGAGCATTTGTCTCTTCATAATTTTGTAAAATGTTGCTTTGTTTCGACGATACTACGACGTAATTTTATGTTTAGACAAAGACATGTAGTGGCTGATGTTCTGAACATGATAGAAAAGGATTTAGACACCTTTGCGCAAGAAATGTGTCTTCCTTGTGCTGGTCTTCCTGTAATTATTGCAATCTGTCAATGGTTCTAGCCCACATTGGTTCAAATCCTTGATTCTTTTGACGGATGCAGCAAATGTCTCAAGAAATTTTGACAATAAGACATTCAGCATTTCATGCGTGGTCATCTAAAATAATTTTGACAATTTTTTTACACAAAAACATGCGAAGATCTCTACCACCCTTCCTGCATTATTTCATTGGTGGCCATCTAGAATAATTTTGACAATAACCACCAAAGATCAGAAGAAAATCCATGGAAGTTTAACATCCAGCAGCATCAGTTCTTGTTGAACTAACTTTGGGG
>SMLS01036676.1:0-12894 GCA_004785975.1 Popillia japonica | reverse complement strand
TGGGTTAAATTTTGTTGTTGCTACATTGCCAAATAAAATTAACTGTTCATAAAACTAAAGTCATATGCTGCAAGTTATAATTTCTATTGATTGGTCGTAAAAAGTGAAAAACACACGAAATGGAAGTTGTCTTTTAGAAACTGTAGGTTTCTTCTATTATAATATCAACAAAATTATTCAAGAACTGTGCCCGAAGTTTTACAGTTACTATTTAAGGTGGCATCTAAGATTTGGAAGTTACTAAGAACTATTTAGAAAAAATGTAGCTTGCATGTCCCAAAGCATACAGTTTGTTCAAATGACCTGACCGTTGAAACTATACCTTATAAGGAAATAAAAAGCTATGTAAAAAATATTTTGACTAATATCCAAAATCAGTTGCTAACACTTTTCTTTTTTCATACAGGAACGTACACAATTAATTTCATAGATAGAACTTCTTGTGACAGTTTCAGTATGGATTTATTGAAGCCTATGGAGCAAAAGGTTCTCTCAATTGGTGATCCTTTTTCTCAATTTTAAGATCAGACTTAAATAGTCCTGGACTCCTAATCATATTTTCCATTCATCTCAATTCGACTGATACACAGCTCACGTCAAGACAAAAAGAACCTGGTTCTATTTTGACTAAAATATGATGTTCTGTACTTCAGTTATGTGTCATCCAAAGTGATCATTTAAATTTGCAGTTAACAATTATTGAATTGGAAGCGATCCTGAATTCGTTCTAAAACTTTTGTAGAAAATTGGTTTGGAAAAATGAATAAATTACAGTTCCAGGTGATATCCAACTTTAGCAATCTTAACAAACAAATGACTACATTTTCGAAAGCTTGCAATCAGTTCATTTAAACCAGGAAAACTCACGTCAATACTCCGTAATTTTATAACCATTCCATAACCACTCCAGGAAAATTTCCTTCTGAAAGGTACGACCGAGTGTTACCAAAGAGTACGCAGGTAGATTATGTACAGATAGCTGCAAAAGTATAGGATATCCACCACCGCATTTCACTGCAAATGGATTTCCGTTTGGAACCGACGCAAATAGAATTTAAATTTAGCACCTGCCAAACAGACAACCTGAGTAATTTAACTATAATCATCTGCGGCATCTGCTTGGTCAGTTGATGATATATGTGTATATCAAAACACTATCAAAGATCTTCAAAACAGACAACGATAACCGACAGTCTGACAGCTTTCAAAAGTTGAATTCATTACATCAATAAACAATTCCTGTTTCAAACGAATTATCACAGTTTTGTCTATCTTAAACAAACACAAATTGGGCAGAGAGTTTTGCCACAATGAACGGTGTGTTTCAAATCGCTGAAAACAAACCAGTTGCATGTGGGGCTTGATAACCAGTGCAAGAATGTAAAGATTGCGTAGATTCTTATCTTATATCTCACCTAACGATTTCAAACAGTTTAAAACAGTTGGGTGTGCTTGCTTTATCTGAAACTTTTAGATGACAATTAGATGTTATGCAATGCAACAATAAATATGACCATACCTGTATATCGGTACGGTTTCTTTTAACAATACACAATCCTCACTATCAGAAGGTCATTGTCCATCAATGCACTCACATCTTCAAAGTTAGAGGTACAACATCAGGTAATATCTGTACTTCTCCCGTCTGTAAAGAGACAGTGCATTGAATATTTTATTACTGTCATGATGTATGTGTAGAAACAAATTACTTTTACCTACCTGCATTTACCTTCCGAGTATATCGAAGCGCGCTGCTGGTGATGTTCTCCAATCTCTTTTCATTTCGTATTCAACGGCCATTATTGGCTGCGCGCTCTTTTATTTTGTGATCGGTTTGTCCGCGGAATATTCAATCCGATCGGTTATTTTCTCAATTTTTGTGATGTCGTAAGTCAGCTTCCAACAATACGACCAGCGAAGAGATATACGATTTACCTTTACGACATGCCGCCACACATACATATTAAGTAGACGAGCTCTACCCGATTTTATTTCGTTTTGTTATGGCCGGTGATGTACATGCATCGATTGCTACCCGGCATATTAATTCTTCGAGCGATATCTTAACTTTCGTTTTAAATCTTGAAGTACCTATGAGATTGTATAGTACCTACTTACAACTTTGGGAAAAAGAGCATGCGTAAAATTTGAATGGTTAGTTTGAATATGGTGTATTGTTATCTTATGAGAGAACATGGGAACATTTTGCAAATTTGTTTAAAGATTTGAGGAAAAGATTTGAGAAAAAAATGAACACAACATGATATGAAGAAAATAGTTCAACGTTTCCTTGATGATGTTTCTGGACTATTTCGCACACTCTCTAATCAATGAAGAATATTTTCATTGGTGTTCACCGCACGAGGTCCTGCTTGTTGGGTAGTTCTCCAGATTCCATTCTGAAAATCTTGTTTATAACGTTCTGAAAAAAAAGTAGAAAAACACTGAAACTACAAAAATTATAACTAAATGCAGCTGTAAAGGTAATTTTATGTCACCCCGTATTTATAAGTATCAAAACCTTAAATGAAATCAAAACTTAAAAATTTGTTTGTTTAGAGCTTATTTCCGGCAAGAAAACATAAAAATTCCATGGTTTATTTTTACGTAAAAAATAATAAAAGGTAATTTATTGCAAATGCTTTAAATGTATTGGTGAACTGTCTTCTTCACATTATTTACGATCATTCCATTCGAATACAATGTGACTTATCCATTTGTAGAGACATTGCAAAAATTCAATTTCCGTTGTCCACCTTGCCACAATCAGGTTTCGAGATGATCTCATGACAACACCAAATATGTCTATCTGTATTACATCCATCAAATAAATTAGATATAACGACTTCTCAGTAGGTGTTCTGAGTACACATTACAAGCACAATTAGAATCATTTCATACTAAATAAAGGGTCCGTGTTTTACAGCACGCAGATACAGCGACATTCAGTTTTCTTTAGAGTAAATATGCAATTTCGTATTCTTTCTGCGTCCTCATCCATCACATCATGGATTCATATACGTCGCACTTTTCATCTTACATCATCCTTTCGCTATGTGTATTTGTTGATGCAGACAATTAGCCAAATGCTAACAGGGCTATTAAAATGTCATAACAATAATATTGCACTCCAAATTGTACGCCAAATAGGAAAGTTGTGACGCATTAATGATGTTTTAAATTTAAACTATAACAGTTAAAGAAGAGAGAATTTTGGAGATAATGGCAGAGTAATTCCAAAAGAGTTCATCAAGATTTTCATTAGAAATTTAAATTTTCATTAATTTAATTATATTTTAAATTATTGGGCAGTAGCGTAGCCAGAATTTTGGTTTGGGGGCGGGGAAGGGGGAGGAGGGGGGACAAAAGGGTTGAAGAACTAAAAAAGGATATTTAACATTTTTAAATCATCCAAACTCTGACAGTTGTCACAGTTGATAATAAATAGTTAATAATTAACTTCTCACTTTTATTTAAAGAAAAATAAGAAAACCAAATATTCTAAGACTTGAAATAATAATAATAATTATACTAAAAAGTTTAGTCGTCTCTTACTTTTTGTAGCAAACATGTTCAAAACAACATCATGATCAATTTCGATGAATCGACAATAACGCTAAACCGGTTAAACGATCCTTAGTGGTTTTATTTCGTAGGTATGCTTTAAGTCGTTTCATTGTTGAAAAGCTTCTCTCAACTGATGCCGTTGGCACATTCAATTAATGCATCTATCGCATACTTTGGAATATCATTTTTATTTTTGTAACTCTTCCATTTTAACTTCCACAAATCCCATTCACCCTCCAAAATAGCTTCATTCGTATCGTTCAAGTCATTTCTATAGAACTGTAATGCTGGTTTTATAGAATCAAAATTAGAATTGATAATGTTCCGATGCATTATAGTTTGTAAAGATGCCAATGTGGTTTGATGAGTGACAAATCTTTCAATTAATGATGCTCTGAGAGCATCAACAAAAGGAACAAAAATACTCTTTTGGAATATTCTTCAGGGGTAGCCCCTGGATAACTATCCCTGTGTCTTTGACTGCCGACTCGTCGCGGTATTGTTGGTTCTCCGCCGAACTCATTTCCAAATTTAACAGCTTTAACTATTTGTGGAATAATCCACCTCGAATTCGATACCGTAGTAATGCTATTAAATTTCCATCATTATAGTTTGGCTCAGTTAGCGAAAGATTTCCAGAATCCCTGTGTCCTCTTAGTGCCAGTTCTTGTCTTCCGCAGAAAACAATTGTCTCAATGATTGTTGTCAATACTTTTCTATTCCTTTGCACCTATTCGTTGCTCCGCTTCTGCAATAAAAGGTGAACATCTTTTTGTTGACCTTCGGTCATACGCATAAAATTTTCATCAATTATGTAAGCTTCTTTATGATATATTTTTTAGAATGGTTTTCAAAACATTCCAGAGCACTTTTCCAATTTTTGAAAGGGCGGCTTACCAGAGTTTTAGGCTGCTCGTGTGAACCTTTGTCTACAACAGATTTACACAAAAACAAAATATATACTTTAGACAGACTGCCTTTGCAAACTTCAGAATATGCCAACCAACTAATTTGAAACGTTTGCTTCTTATTTCCAATTATTTGCGGTTCAAAATTATGCAAACTAGAGGGAGTCCAACTATTTTTAAAAATATCATACAATTCGAGATCTGTATGTGTGATGTGGCTGTGTTTGATATAGAGGCCAATATCGTACTTGGTAGCTAGATTTTCATTAGTGACATTTTCAAGATTCAACAATTCTGGCGGAGTTGCGCAAGCCACTTCTTCAATTTCATCTGTTAAATCGACTTCTTCGTCTACGGTTTTCTTTTTCTACAATGATTAATAAATTAAGTTTAAAACAAAATAATGCATTGCTCCTACATATTTTATAACATTTCAAACATGTTTTTTTGTACAACTGCCAAATTGACATTTTTGCATCACTATTGTTGCGTATACATTTGCTCTTTTTTACCGTGAAAAAAATTGTTTTTACCGTGAAAAATAGTCATCTGTTTTCTCATATACTAACGTGCGTTTGGCCGGTAACATGTTAGATATTCACTTCTCGACATAAAATAGAGAATTAGTTATTTTTAAAGCATGTCAAAATGTATAGGACGTGTTAAATTACTTATTTATTATTTACAGTTGTACAAAAAAAGTTGTTGTATTTCGTTTATAAAGTTCGTGTTTTAATTTTTTTAATTTAATTAATTAACACTTATATGCTTCCTACCTGATGACCTACCTTATTTTTCAGGTTAAAAAATGATAGTAATGTGGGTTATTCGCCCAATCCTCCCCGTTTTCTACCATTACTACTACCACTACTAGTACCAGCAGCCATTTGGTTATTTCTTTTGAAAAATAAATTGTATAACTCGCAACAAACATTTACCTTTATTTTCAATACAACAAATAATGCTCTAACAGTTACAGAGACCTACAACCGACTACCGAGAACCTGTTTGCCACTGCGCCTGTCAGATGTAGTGTGAGTGTGCACTGTGCAGTGTTGCAATAGATACTTATTTTCCTCAGAGAGGGGAGGGGAGGCTCGGGCCCTCCCTTTGGCTACGCCACTGTTATTGGGATAGGTTAAGCTAAAGTTAACGTGGCTGGTAGACAGCGAACAAAGATCAAAATGTATCAATGTTTCTGATGTTTCTGATCATACTTCTTACTAAACTGCAATTTTAGGGCATGGTACTTTCCCGACCACAGTAAAATGCTAGCTTACTTAAAATAAACAGCAAAATTGAAGAAGTCATATTAGGATTTTTTTAGAAAAAAAATCTGTTAATAAAAGTTGTTCAGAATCATTAAATAAGCTAAATCCAAAATTTCATTAAAAACAAAAAATCTTGAAAACTTGAAGAATTCGGATAATTCGAAAAATAATTTTACAAGTTTGTCATGATTTTAATTTTATTAATTGAATTTGACAGAATAATAAAAAAACGATGCTTATTTGCTTAAATAACAGTATATTCGACTAAATCATCATTAGCACTGGATATATTTTTCTATTCGTCTTTTATTATCCGTACTTGGAGAAAAATTTTCAAGACTTTTTGTTTTTAATAAACTTTTGGATTTAGCTTGTTTAGACGATTCTGAACAACTTTTATTAACAGAATTTTTTTATAAACTAACCCATAATATGACGTTTTCATGTTTATTTTAAATTGCAGTAAGTAAGCTAGCGATTTACTGTGATGGGGAAAGTTAGTAATGCTCTAAAATTATAGTTTAGTGAAAGGTATGATCACATATAAAAAAAAATTAAATCGACAATATTTTAAAAAAATACTCGGGGAGGTGCCGTCTAGAGTGAGACACACTGTATATTAAAGAAGCTTCCAACCATTTTTAATTGTTCTAAAAAATTGTTCAGAATTTAGTAGACATTTTGCGTATAAGACGGGTATGAAAGTGAAGTGTCAAAAATGCAAAAGATTCAATTTTAGTAATTGTCAAGCTGTAGAAATACGAATTTGGATATCGCTTTAAATAACACTGAATCTGCTTCTAAACTCAAAATAAAGAATCCACTCATCAGTCACAAACTACAAAGTTATTTGCACAAAAATGAAAACAATGTGCACATAAAAGAATGCAGCATAGACATTTTTTGTTTTAGAATATACCGAAAGTATACAAGCAAGTGTATATGATTCAAAGTTTTCTGGGCGAAACATATTTCGAATTTGTGAAGCGCAACTGTACCTCAAAAAACTCGAAATGGCGAAATTCGTGATGGATTCGCCACTCCATATGGCCAAGCTCATTTATGGGCATAGTACACAGTAAGTATTCTTAAAGAAAGAAACTAACCCTATTTGCATATTTGTGCGCAATAATTTCATGTGAATACCCTTCATTTTAATCATGGTAAAGCTATCTTTTTTTGCTTTTTCAGGTAAATGTCTGGTTGTGTTTTACTGTGTTGTCATCCCAAATACCTAGCCAAATGTTATGTAAATGAAAAACGTACTGGTAATTCGCAGTATCGTGGCCCAATCGCGTCAATAAACATAATCTTGAAAATGAATTTGTAAGCAGTGCATCATTGATGAGTACAAGGAGAGGATTCTCCAAACAGAAGCAGTAACAAACTTGACAGATATTTTCCGCCAAGTCATTACCGAATTGCCTTCGAAGGTCATAAATAGAGGCTGATCTTGTCTTTACGGAATCATCGAATTGTTTCCCAAAAGAACCCAAAAACACAGAACCTCGCAATTAGGTAAATAGACATTCGCAAAATATAATACTACCTACTGTGAGTAAACTGTATGGAACAATAGCTGTCAACCATGATAGAAAAAAATATAATAGAAAAACAAATTTGTGCCCATACATTGCTTCTCAAAGTTTGCAGCTCATTTTCAATACTATGTACAATGACTTTGTAGCTTACACCAATATTTATATAGATAATAAAAGTATATCCATGTTCAAAAAAAGTTAAACCCAACATACCGCCGCATAATATTCAATTAATTACACCTTTAGAAAAGTATAGAAGTTCAATTTTTAATTGCATAATACATTTTTTACTTATTTTCGAATCAAAAACTATTTGCAAAGTACAAGAGAGGTCGGTCGTTTATTGTTTGCATTAAGGACTTCTTAGACTCATGAGGATCCAGAAAGTTCAATTATTACAGCAATATCGGCCGATGAAATGTATGTAAGTACATATATTCTAATCTAGAATATAGATCTAGTCCTAATCTAACATTTGAAGCAATTGCTCTTTCAGGGTCTACTAAAAAAAGGTCAATCGTTTTCATGCCATTTTTTTTATTGTTCATCTGGTGTGGTCTTCTTGCCGACAGTTTTATCGATCAAGAGTATGTAAACGTCATGTGGTTAAAGTTAGCTATACTAAATAGTTTTGTTGTAAAGACTCACCGTTATTCAGTCCGCATTGGCAATAAACTTAGAAATCAGATACATATGTATTTGAGATTGACCAAACCTACTTGAAATAGAGCTCATATTGACTAAATTAAAAATTTTTGGTGTATGGCAAGAACTAAAAATGTTCGTTGGAATTGATCCCAAATAAGTTGGTTCGATTCCAATTGTTTCCAAAATTGGTACCGTAGGCTAAAAAAAATAAGAAACCGAAACCTCAATGCTACTCGTAAATTTGCTTATGACGCGGCGGTTGTTTATTAAATTGACGGCAAAATGCTCGTTGAACTGCAACAATGGACTCTAGTTTTGCTAATTGCAGCACACAAAATGATTTCTCTTGTGGTGGTCGCCGCCATTTCACTACAGACAAACAACAACAAACAACAGCACCAATGCGGCCGTCATTGGACCTTCCACCCCCACGCTATTTCAATTGTAAACTTTTCTCTCTCCATGAACATTGGAATCATGTTTCTATCTTTTGTAATTTGAAAGAAATAAACCGATAGTTGTAATTGACGATAAATTCATCATCCCTTGCCAGATGTTGGTTGCTTTACTACATTAACTTCACACTTGGTAAACATGCATTATTTTCTGGATATGATCTCATTCGATCTTCTTTATTATTATTCTCTCAAAGTTGACAATTTTATTATTACAAGAGTTACTAGTACAAGACCAGAACACTATTAGTAGAATAACAGAATTATTAGAAACAAAAAAACTACCTAGTTCTAAATAAAGTTTATAAATGCATATATGCACATACATAGTTAGATGAAATGTGTTGAAATATGAAGACAATAACAGAAGAAGAGGCACAACAGAAAACGTATCTGAAATCTACAATCTTAATCCTTAGATATACCTACATACATAACCCGAACTTAATTAAAATAAATACCACATCAATGATATTCTAGCTTGTGTCACTTGTGATTGTTTACGTTTGCGTCTTTTGTGGAATTTATACAAAAAAAAATATTTCTCTTGATGACAGGGGTTTCCCAATGGCATCAAAGTAGAAAAATCCTGCTTGAATTATCAGAATTAATGAAAAAGTGTTTACGTTTGAAATGTATTCATCACTGTTATGCAATTGCTTAATATTCAAGTAATGTACAAATACAAATGATTATCTATGGATATTTATAAAATGCTTTGAATAAAATTAATCTGTTGCAAGGAAACAGATGTATGTACATATGAAAAAAAAAATGTTTTCCACAAAAATATGTACATTCTGTATATCTGAAAAATTACATGAATGCAAACTATACGTAAGTTTAAAAACTGTAAATGTGTGCAGCTAAAATTGCGCTATGTAACATGCATACTATAAGCTTTATGTGTGTCGAGGATTGGGATAAACCAAGATGACCGTGATAGATGTAGCATTTATGGTATGTATTGATAAGTTTGCTTGCTTGTTGACAATAATGACTAATACATGCTTGAAATAACGAAAATTATCCTACGTGCAATGGTGGGACGATGTGCGGTTGCAATAATTTGAAAACTTAAAGTAACAATTTTAAGAATACACTAATAGATTCTAGAGCAGTTATCTTATACATTTTTATTTTATCATCTGCGAAATATGTACATATATTAGAACTATACTCAGTGACTTTAGAAGTATTACACCCAGAAGGAGTAATTTGTTGAACTTGATTTTTTGGGATGAAAATAACTATATTCAAAGCATAGGTACTATGATAAGAATGTCAACGTTTTATCATTGATACTTTCATGCGAAAAAAAACTTTCTGCGCAGAGATTCATGTTCATGACAGCTAACTAACACCTATAGAAAAGTTTAGTCGTTAGTTTCAATTGTTGCCTATCGAGATGTTGGGTGGTCCTATCGCCAAATTGGCCGTCATGTTAATTGTACTGGAATGACGGTAACGCACGATGGCCGTAGAAGGGTACGACGCCAGTGTGGGGAGCAACACGATATTGAATTTGATCTTGAGAGGCATGTATACACAGGATTGTTGAAGTAATCGCTTGGGAAGTTATTGCTTACGGCAGCCGATCACCACTTCTGTTTATTCTAGGCAATATGACAGCTGCGCATTATGTTGATGATGTCCACCAAACCACTTTACTACCTTATTCAGATGGCCGTCTACACGTCCTTCTTCAGCCAGACAATGCATGTCACCATATTGCTCGAAACTACAGACTTTCTCCAAGAAGCAGGTGTTAATGTTTTGCCGTGGTGAACCCGTTCCCCGAATTTAAACCCCATTGACCATGTGTAGGATATCATAGTGAAGAAACTGTCCACTTTGCTCCATCCTTCACAAACTTTGGCGCAGTTAACCAACAAAGTTCAAATTGGTTGAAACGAGGTGCCACAAGCAGATATCGACCATCTCATTTTATCGATGCCTAAAAGTGTACAGGAGTGCACTTCTAGGCATCGATAAAGTGAGACGGGGTCACCAAACACATTATTAATAAATTTTCGTGTTACACGTTAATAAAATTTCTTGATGTCATCGTTTCATTTCTTGTGAGCTCGATCAGGAAATCGGTCGCGCTGTTATCGAAATTAAGAAGACTCATGTTGAAATCCCCCATAAAAGAAGGATATCACAGATGAGTAACATGGACACAATAGTATTTTCGAAATTGTCAAGAAAAAGGTTATAATTTGAAGACGGTTTTCTATAAATTACACCGAATATAATTATTTTGGATCGTAACGTAAACCTGATCCAAAGTTGTTCAATACCATCATTAAAAGGCGAATCAAGAATGGAAACACGTAAGGATTTGTTCACATACATGGGATATATATAATGGAAAGTTATTTATCTGATTGCAAAATAACTATCGATAAAGCATATTGCAAGGAAATTTCAGCAGTCAAGATGAAATGAAAACCAGAAGACGAGTTTTATTAAGTGATTTAGATAGAGATACTTGTCAATTTTAGTCTTTATTTCTGTCGTCAAAATTTTATTTATATACTGACAGTTTAACCGATAATGACTAATATCTAATAAAGACATCATTTGATTCCAGCGATTATCATTTCGGTTTGACTGAAAATCTTTACAACAAAAATATCGGTACACCATCAATTTTCTTGGAAAATTTCCGGCTATAATCATTTCAACGTCTTATATCTAAATATGCAAAGTAGGAGACGTGCGAGCGGTGTCTACGTCTAGAAAAAATTCCAAGAAGTATTCGCAACACTTTCGAGAACATCGGCTGGCAAGAATAACCATCAAACGAACGGTTGATCGTCATTAGCGCGTTCTGTATCTCTCGCCACCTATAAGCCGGAGCAATACGCATTTTCATGCGCGCAGAGTGAGAACAATGAATTTCTCTAAGTGTTGAACTCTGGTATTGAGAGCTACATTAGCATGCACGGCCATCGCTAGTCCTTACAGAGGCTTCATGTGTGTGCGGACTCTCCCGTTACATTCCTTTCAGTTTGGAGATGTGCCAAAAACATCTCTCGTATAAACCTCCACTATTACAGGCGAAGCTGTTGAATATCAATCAGAACGGCGAAACGGATCAGATCGGTTATGTAGAAATGTTGCCCATCGGGTGATATGGTTCCGATACTTTCGACGGTAGATCTTTGAGCGCCTTGGCAACATACTTAAACGTTACATAGAAAACATATACACTACGAATTTGGTGAACGAGATTAAGTAAATTGCTTTTTGTCCAATTTCATGTTATGGACGTTCGCAAACAATGACAGACGACGCATAAATTATGTACGAAACTAACAGATATTATTGAAGTTGGTGCTCTGTAATGAAATTCTCTATTCAAGTTTGAGGATGATGATTTAATATCAACATTAAAAACTGGCATATTTGAGATACCTTTACATATGTAATATTGTGGTTGTCCAATATGCTAAAATGAAATATTCACATAACCGACCGATAAAATTTAGTAATCAATCGTAGTCAAGCCAAGAAATCAGCTAGGTGTTGACTCGATAAGAAGTGGAAGAAGAAGAAGTGTCTTACTTCATGGCTTATGAATTTCGATTGAAAAATGTGTTAAATTTTATATTTAAAATCTAGTTTGCAACTTTAGTTTCAACAGGATTAACATTTATTATTTTAAATTTACATTTTTGTGAATCGTTCTAGCAAAACATGTGTTCAATAAATTAAAATATGTTATGTTGTGTTAAAATATGTTACCTTTTTCACAAATAAAAACGTTTTAGCGTTTTCTTTATTAGTCAAGATATTTCAAGATTTCTTGGTTTCTTGACAAGAAATCTTGGTATTGATATAAAATGTTTTGTCCTGTCTTGTCTTGATCTTCTCTTTTAATAATAATAATAATAATAATAATAATAATAATGAACTAAAAAAAAAGAAATAATAAACTAATAAACTAAATGTATCTAACATAATGGAAAATTAAATATAGTGCACATTAGGGGTACATTTGGCCAATAGTGAGTTTAACGGCGAATAATGAATATCGATAGAATCATCAGACAAGGAGTTATAATAGGTGCATATTCGGTGAATGAGAGACCTGGATCTAATGTTAGTGTTACACCTTTCACAGTAAAAAACATTCGAAGATCTGGATGCTGGGCGAGGCACGATAAAGTTGATCCCACTGAGTAAGTCCGGAGCATCTAGTTTGTTATGAAGTAGGTTGTAAAGAAATTTCAGGTCAGAATGATTACGCCTAACATCTAACGAGTCAACATTGAACATGTCCAAAAGTGCTTTGTGACTCTATCTTTGAATAGGGTAATTACCAATTTTTTTGGAATAGATAAGTTTTAATAAACGTCGCTGTACATGTTCAATGGCATTACTACGATACTCAATGGAAGGTGTCCAGATTGCAGAAGCATATTCCAATTTCGATCGCACAAAGGAAAAGTATAGTGCTAAAATAAAATCTGTATCTGTAAATTGCCTCGTTATC
>SMLS01036662.1:0-18987 GCA_004785975.1 Popillia japonica | reverse complement strand
TTTTTTTTTTCTCATTGGTTATCTTCTAAATGGTAAACCAGTACCTATAGAGTTTCAAAGTTGTTTTTGGATATATCCCCTTCTTATTTCGGCAATTCAAGTTCATTAAATTTGAGCAAATTCTGACTTCTAAAAGTATTTAAACAAATTAGTCTAGTGGATTTACATCTGGTGAATTCCAAATGGGTTAAATGTTTGGAAAAGAATTATTTATGTGCCCAAAGCTTCAGGGCCCCTTGCAGAAACATACTTCAAGACTATTGCAATGATTTGTGCTCGCAAAGTCAGTGTTCATATTTTTTCTCTTGGTCTTTCATTTGGACTTATCCCATAGTATTGTTTATCTAATTTCTGTTCAGTGGCGGAAAATTGTTCCTTAGAAAAAGGAATGTTTGGAATTTCCTGAGCTGTATGCAACTATTTCACTCACTTATGGTAATGATCTTTTGGTACCTTTAAGACTCCACATGTAGAGGATTCTCCATAGCGTTTTTTACAGTTTATCAGTTTGCCATGTTCGTAACACCAACTTTGACTTAATACTTTCTTACCAAATCGTTTCTAACCAAATTACTCTACTAATTCTGAGCCAGCCACATCTGAGCGGCACCTCCACCCGAATGTGAATGTGCTAAATGTCAGATATGTATATGGGGCGTTGAGCTCCATGGGTTGTTGTGTGGATGACAGATATGTTTGGTCTTCGGAGAAAAAGGGATTCATATCAGTTTTGAGGTTGATGGCCGATACATTTTTTATGAGGCAATGCAGGAAAATGCTTTCATATACTGCTTGATTGTTGACAGCTACCTGCCTGTTAGGGCAAAAGACGTGGAACTGTTTGACAGCTATATTGGTGTGAAGTTAGAGGCACTTTATTCCCAGTAACCATAAAACCATATGGTTTTTTTAGGTCACACAAAATTGACAAGTCTTGGTTCATTTTCTGTTTTTTTTTCGGGTACATATTTTTTCTTCTTATTTGATATTAAAGAAAAACTTCTACTTGAAAACCTCGTGTTGAAGGGCAAGACTACATATGAATGAAATCATTGCTACAGCTTTCCTAAGTGACTAGGAGCAGGATACGGAGGCAAACTGTTGCCGATTTGCGTTTACATTTCCTCTTACCTTACCCACCTGTCTTATCACGTAAAACCTCGTTATAACACTCTTGCACGGTCGAGAGGAGAGGAGGAACCGAGAAAGCCTTATAACTGGGGAATCACAAATACTAGTAAAAATTAAAGAACATTTATTTGGAGATCAACTTTGAGCTACCGATCATAGATGGTTATTGCTAGACTGCCCTTTTCTTTAGCCTTGTTTTAGAACTTTTATGACTCCTTAATCCAAGGGTTGCAGTGCACTCGTGGTGGTGGGTGGCACACAAGCCAACTTAATGATTTTTAGATACGTCTTTTGAATGTGCAACAAAATTGTCTGGCAGTAATAATATTTTGCGATCTTTGGCTTTAGTGCCCTGCTCATAGAGCCATTCCACAAATTAATCACCAGTTATTCATACACTAGATTGCGATGTATAGATGCATGGAAGTGTTTTCACATTTATAAAACATCCTGGCTTAGCATATTTTTTATTATGAGGGACTTTCTCATGTGCGTTTCTGTGCTATTTGTGCAAACGAGAACCGTTAATCGTTCTTTGCTCAATTTTCCTCCGTGGCATTTCTCGATTTTTAAAATCAAAGATTGAGATTGCAATCAAAGATTGTTCCTAGCGGTGAGTGTAAAAATTTGATTCTTCTATTGGAATATTAATTCAGAATCTTGACTTCGACTTACCACAATATTTTCTTTAACGAATAATATTTCAATGGAAACGACCGGTACCGACGGCAAAACGCATTATGTCCGAAAAATCGTTATAAGCGGGAGCGTTATAACGAAATTTTTGAAAAAATTCGTTGATAATAAAATGCTTCTGAATAATAAAAAAATTTACAGAATTGTAGTTTTTGTCCGACACGAATTTTATTGAATCTCAACTATGTTATAGAGGAACTTTTCCTCAGTAACCAGTTACGAGCTTTTATCCTAACGCGCCCTAATTTTTGAGAAAATCAACGTTGTATACAATGTTGAATGAAAGCGCTAAGTTCATTCCTTTAAATCGATAATGTTAGTTTCTCAACAAGCAAGCATTCGTAGCCCAGTGGATAACAACCACGCTAGTGTCTCGCGCCTATTGTGAATATACTTTATTTTTTAGTTCCAAATGATCTCCAATCTTCTGAAAAGGTTTAGAATCATCTTGGAAGCTAGGACTCCCACATTGGCCGGTTTTAATTGCTCATTTTCCTGTTGCTTAAGGCTTAGATCTGCCCGACATATCAATAAACTTATTACAAACAAATTATTAACCTAAGTGTTGTTTATTTATAAGTATTGTTCTTTCTGGATTTGGTTTTCTAAAGTTTCCCAAATTTCACGGTAAATGCGGAAAGATAACATCTTAAGTCGGTCTACAACCGCAGGCATAATAATAACTCATGGCCAGCCGATGCCCCCTGTAATTGGCGCAAGCTGTTGGGGATGCTAAGGCATGAATTATTATTATTATTATTATTATTATTATTATTATTATTATTATTTTGCCAATCTTGCTGCTACTTGGACTTGGAAATATAAACCGAATATTACAGTTTTTACTAATAATTACTTGCATACTATAACGTATTTTTAACATTTATTATACAAGCATTTACTACTTTCCTTAATGACAGCAATAATCGGCTTCTCCAGAGTTTGAGTACTAAATTTTGACATATTTCAATTGAACCAGCGCTAGTTTTAGACAATACGACTACTTGATCTGAAGCGTTTGCCAAACATACTCATAATTTTATCAAGTAAGCTTTAAGCTTAATATTGTATTTGGCATAATGTTGTATTATTATAATTTATTTGAAAATAATAGCTTCTGTTTTGTATTGGATAGGTACTGTATACACATAAATATTTAGAAACATATCCGAAATTCAACTCAAGTAATATTGTAGTTTGTTTTCGTTTCGCTGAACGTCGAAGCAAAAATATTGATTCGATTACGCGCCGAGTTCTCCCGGCTTTCTTCTTGCTGTTATTAGTTGGTGGCGTGCATCGACGCAATTTGACGATTTAGAGAGGGCGTTCGTATCGACAACAAATGCACGAAGTATTTCTCACGAGCTGTGTTCGAAAAAGTAATATCTGAATGTTTTGCTAAAATAATCGAAATTGTTATTTATTCATTTGTATTATCGAACAAATTAATCGTATGACATTTATATAAAATTTCAAGAAATAATCTGTTGACCACTCATCATAATATACGCTAATTATATCCGCGATTGAAGGCTTCTTGAACTTTATTTATGTACAATTTTATAAGTAAGAAACGTTACGTTCACAGTTGTCAATGCTAATGTTAGTTTTTATAGTAAATTCTAAATTAATTAGAGAATTTATTTTAATTAATGATGCGCATTTCTTAAGGCATCTTCTTCTATCTAGTGAATGTAATTTTTTTCTTTGAATTGATGTCATACAATTACCATACGGCCACACCGCATACTTGAACTTTATTGCTAGAAATTAACGAGACTGTTATATGAATGGTTTATGGAATTGTAATTGTTTTTACTTGTTAGTCATGTGTGGAACTTCACATATTATTATATAATTTCACCTTTTGATATTTGTTCAAGAAATAATTTATGCTATTTGAGTTTCATGAGAGTATACATTAGTGTTTTTACACCGTAGTTAGTGTTAGAATTTCAATTTATGAAACATGACCTATGGCACAACTAGCATGTATTTCAACATACCATAGCGTAAAATATGACAGGTATTTAAATGAAATATTCGATAATTTTTATATTTGTTGATGACAATGTTAAAAATAAATTTGTATGCTAAAATTGGTATTGTAAAAAGCTGATGGTTCTTAATATTCTATTTCGGGTAATAAGCACTGATTTTGTGTTTTCTGCAGTCGCAACAGTGACATTTGGTAATGTCAAACCAGATTTTTTTTAATTTATTACGAAGTTAACCGTCAAGATCAATCAGTTTCTTTAATCGTTTTTTGTTAGATGAGACTATGTTGCTTTGACTGGTTAATTCTAAGTAGTTGTTACCAGCAGCTAGGAGGATTTTTAGCGAAACTAAAAAGCAGTGAGGATATAACTGGATTTTTCAAGGAAATTTTAGGCTGCTTCCTTTGTATTGGGATGATTTGAATGTTTGCGTATGAATAACTTGTATATTCTATGCAGAAACCTGTATTCGGCAGATTTTCTTTCTATTCTTACTTGAAATGATCTATAGCTTAGATAGTTACCTATGGCCCATAGGTGGTGATATTCCAGGGAGGATTGTATTAAGTATTTGGCCGGTTCGTGGAACTGAAATCCAAGTCTTCCACTCCAACTTTCTGATGTTGTTGAGCCTTGCTCAGAAACTTTTTCAATGATTGTTTATTTTGGCTTTGCTGGACGAGTTGCTTTGACTTTGCTTCTGATTGTCTTCTTTGTGATACCGGTACGCCTCATACCTTTTGAAATAGAAATATTCGTCTGATTCTTTAGCCCGTGCTTCAGGATCTGCCAGAATTTTCGTAGAGTGGGCGAGTGGATGGTGTTGAAGCCGGACAGAATTAGGATTTGGTGTTAAATCGCTGTAGTAGATTTTTTTCGAATGTCTTCTCTGTAGCAGCACTAGACTTGTTGTTCGAAAATTAATCCAATATTTTCTATAGGATAAAAATTTGTGAAAGTCAAGCGACGTTTGACGAGGAAATCAGAACAGAAACTGGCTTTCGCGATCTAATAAAGCGTTTGGGGATTGGTTCATGCATCATAATCGCCATCTCATGTTTTCTTGTTTGTAGATGTTGATTGTTATGGTCTGAATTGCATTCGATTTCGCAGCTGTCCCATCAACAAACCTCTTAACGTCATATACTTAGAGGTTATATCTCTTTATGTTTAGACACTAGAGCTGTCATGGCTGATGCTACATATTCTCAGTATTGTTTCAGTTTCGAGCTTCCGCACTTGGATTAGCATTTTGAAAGTTTGGAAGGAGTTTATTAAGTATTTGCCCAGTTCGTGGAACTGATATCTAAATCTTCCAACTCCAACTCCCTGGATGTTGAGCCTTATTCAGGAACTTCTGATTTTTTTCGGCGATTGCTTATTTTGACTTTGCTAGGCAGGCTGTGCCACCGGTGTTACTTTGACGTTTCTTCTGATTGTTTTCTTGATGAGATTGGGATGTTACAAGTCTTCTGAAATGAAGATGTCTTTAGAATTCCTTAGATCATGCTTCACAATCTGGCCGAACTCCCATAGAGTGGGCAATTGGATGGTGTTGAAGCCAGGAAGAATTAGGATTTGGTGTTAAATAGTTGTTGTATAGTTTCCCGACTGTCTTTTCTGTAGTAGGATTAGAATTTGAAAGAAAATTTGTGAATTAGAAACGTTTGACACTAAAGGTATCATGTCTGATGCTACATATTCTCTGTATTGCTTCAGTTCCGAATTTCCGCCCTTGGATTAGCATTTTCAAGGTTTGGAAAGAGTGTATTAAGTATTTGGCCAGTTCGTGAAACTGTCATGCAAGTCTTCTAACTGAACTCGCTGATATTGTTGGCTGTTTGTAGAGTGTTGCTCAAGAACTTCCGATTTTTTTTGTGATTGTTTATTTAGGATTTGCTGGGCGGGGTTGGCATCGGTGTTGATTGCTTCTGATTGTTCTTGGTGAGGCCAGTACATCTCAGATTTTCTGCAATGAACATATGCTTCTGATTCCACATCTAATGCTTTACGATCTCTGTGAATTCCCGTGGAAGGGGTAAGAGTCGTGCACGATTTGGTATTAAGTCGCTGTAGTAGATCATTTCGACTGCCTTCTTGCTGCTACCAAAGAAGTTGGAGATCCAAAATCAATCTGCTACACTTTGAAGTTATTATTTTCTGCGGAATGGCAATTTATGAATTTAAAACGACTTTTGACGAAGAAATCAGAAACGTAACTGTTCTCTCTGCAGACTGGTTGATTCATCATAGTATGTCTCCATGTTGGTGGTGAAATCCAATCTGATGAAGGCGTTGGCAATATTTGCCACTCGTCTAACCGCAGTCGTCTTGGCTATTGTATTCTCTAAGTTCTCTTTGATCTTGTCGCTTTCCTATCAACAAGCATAATTTTAGATCGCACGTCTGCATGTTTAGACAATAGACTTTCTATCGTTTTCTTGGTCATGTCTGGTACTGCATATCGTCAGTATTGCTTCAGTTTCGATCCAGGATCCTTGAATTAACATTTTGGGTACCACAATGTAACAGGAAATGTGTTGTTTGTGGCCAGTTTGTGAAATTGACATCCAAGCTTTTCTAGTATGTCGACCTGATGGATGGTTTCTCCTTTTTGGGTAACCCTTTCATTGTTTTCTTCTTCTCGTTATTGGCCATTCGTACAGTCTTGCACTGGAATTTGGGAGTTCTTCAGCCAAAATAATCAATTACTATCTTGGTCTTGTTAGTTGAGTTATCCCTGAGATCGAGATATGTTCCTATATGTTCCTTGCCTGATAGGGTGTCAGCTCATGTCGCTCAAACTCTCACTCAAACTGTAGAAGTTAATTTTTAAGTATAAGCCACAAGTCGCCCATAATGATCAGTAAAAGGTACTACTTAAGAGCACCAGCTTTATGACTTGCAATTGAATGTCATTACGATTGAAAACTATATCGATTGTTGAAGACCAGACGTTGTTTTAGGCACAAAAATTTTTTGCAATTTACACGAACACGCCTTTATTTGACAATGCCTGGTTGATATCATACCTATACAGATTTTAGTAGGCTTCGAATAGCTCTAGGTTTTTACCAAGCTCGAATTTTCATTTTAATTTTTTAAACATTTGATTAACGCTGGTATTATCCTTGAATGAGTAAAAAGCGTATATTTTAGCTTACAACAAATTGATCTTGAAATCATACGATCGTTAAAAAAAATTAAAACGTACAAAATTTTATATTCATAAATTTACTGTAATATTTGCGAAAAATGAAATCTGGCAGTGATTTCTGCGGGAAACGTTTCTCCCACTTAACAATACCGCTGATTTGAATTATAATACTAATAGAAATGGAGCGACAGTTGTGATTGATGAATATGTACGTTAGCGTACTTTTAACCATGAAAAAAAAATGTTTATTATTTATTAATGTATATAACATAAACGCCGAATAATTCCACGTTCGTGCGTTAGAGCGAAAGAAATTCGTATGTTAACAATGGAGTTATAGAGCTGTGCTTACAGGTATAATACAATACCCTCAGATATTATCTATGCTAATTAAATTCTCCATTAAAACGAAATGGGATTTTAAAATCTTACCGCAAAATCCATAAATGTGCTTTAAAGTTTCGTAATATCGATCTCATGCGAAGTTGCATGTCTAGAAGTCGCATAAATAAAACGCTGTCATATAAGAAACTTTTAAACACCATACGAAATTATGCTTGAAAACAACCTACTACATTCTTAAGTTTTATTATCGCGGCATCGAAACTAAAACACGTGAATAATTCTTATTAGATAACCATTTAAAAAAAAACCTGTTCCTTACGTCTCACACAAAGACATAATCTCCTGCATTTATCCATACAAGTATGTACATAGATGTACTGCGCAAGAGACCATCGACCACTTACGCATACCGTTATTTCTTTTGTATAGATCGTAATCGCGTCTTAAGGAATTACTGCTAACTACGAAACCGAAATTATGGATTGAGTAATATAAACACACCGTTAGTGAGGCACAGAAAACTCTTCCAGACTTTGAAAGTTATTTATTGAACGTAAACGTACACCACATAGAACCTGTATAAACATCAACGGGAAAAAAACTTTAGGTGATGTAAAAGCATGCGTGTATGTATATGAGCACAGGCTCTCTTGTTGACGACGAAAAATTAGGGAAGTCGATAGCTTCGGGAGGAAAGCGTTCCAGTATTAAAAACGTGAATGTTTTACGGTAGTTAGACGTGTAAGCGTAACATGGACGGCTGAAAAATAAGTTTTATTAATACCATGACGCTCTAAGAGTGTAAAAATACCTTCACGACATTTTATCGATTGGTACTTTTGAAATACTGCAGTGTATATTTTCAGCTCATATTCTTGAAAATTATGAATGGGAGTGGTACTTTATTCGATTACACATGAAAAGAATAGAGCTATGTTTTATATACAGTGCTTTCGTAATGTAGCGGATAAATTCCATAAAAATTTAAAAGAATTTTCACCAGAAAGCACGTCTATTTATATTTCTAATATGAGAATAAAATATACAGGCAACTTTACCGTAATTTATGTTGAATGAGAAACTATAATTAAGTGTGGCTATTTTTGTCGATAATTGGAAATCTCCCGAAGCAATCTGTCAGCAAATTTGTGTAAACCTTGAAGGGGGAATTTAAGTTTTGTTAGATCCAGCCCGAATCTTATTAATTCAAAACCTTGTCGAGAACAATTACTATTTTCCATTTTATTAAATTTCCAGAAAAGGTTTTATCGAACGTTCCATCGTTGAGGGTTCTTTTGTGATGTTATAACATTTCCTTCCTTTTCTTGAGGATTTTCAGGGAATATACCGTGATTAATCAGTACGACCAAAAATTCTTATCACGTAAGCAAAACAAATGATTTAACCGTCCTTCTAAAGAAGGGCCTTTCTTTCGTTTTGTTTTACATAATTTTTACATAATCTTGTATTATTTCATTTGCATCTCTGATTCTGTATCCTCTGTATATTCGCTCTCTGTATTCATTGATAGCAATAACTAGGCGTGGTACTTGGATTCCGCCATAAATATTGCGACTAGTCCATGAGTAAAGGCTTAAAAACAAGCGGTTGGAATTGTGTGGGACAAAATTGTAAAATATTCAGAAAAAATTAAGACCATTCTGCTTCTGACTCCCTCACAATGAGAGGTCTACAAATCTGACTCCTTCCTCCACGGAGCCTATAGATAGGATTATTGAGGCTCTGTTGAGCAACTATCAGTTTTAATATTGTAGTGTTAATTAAACTTTGGCTAAACTTTTCAATTCTTATTTCCAAAATTATTATTTCCAAGCATAATTCATAGCATATTACATGGTGTTGTCAGAGATGATAGGAATTTCATGCTTCCCTTTCCAAAGAAATCTTTATCTTGATTGGGAAAAACTGACACATGATTTTGACAAGCCTTTCTTGAACCCAGTTTTACACCCAGCAGGGAATTTATTTATTGTTTATTTCCGAAATATAAGGAGGATGCATGACAATCTTTCAACTAAGCTTGTGAAGTTTTTGGCGGGTCATCAGGGATGTGTGTGGTCTGGCGTGGTCTTGGTTCCTTGCTATTGGCTAATTCCGGCTGTTTCTGGTCAATTGCTACATTGGTGATCTAAATAACAGATTAGTATCATCACTGTAAGATGTAGTCCAAGGTGGATACACTCCATCAATCTTCAAAGAAAGAAACTTTAGGAAACAGCGTTCTAATGGCCGTTGCATCTCTCGGACCGAAAAACTGGACACTGTATCATCTCCAACAGCATACACTTCTCGGGAAATGATGCCATAATATCCATCAATGTTGGTTGGCGGCTGAATGGCGAACTATAATTGAGATAGAGTATTAGGAAGCCAGTATCCGTGGTATCCGTGTAGTGCACATTCTACTTTGAACATATCCTCACACCCGTTTTGGATCACCCTTGATGGTGGTCTTCATTTCAGAAAGATAAGGACTGCAGCTGATGGATATTTGAGCTTTTGTCAGAGCTCGAATCTGCTGAACTGTTGATAATCAGAAGTCTTATTTGTGCGTTTTTATTTCTTCTTATATAATACTTTTGTCTTATGATTGGGTCGAGTTTAACATATGGAAATGCAATCTAGCAGATTTTTTTCGCGGCAACATATGTGGGTCCCAAACATCGAGCTCCTTGGTGTACCCAACCTTCCATAAATGGTCCAATACGCTTGAATCAGTTTCTCAGTGATTTCATCGCCGTTTACGTTGCTCTTCCCACTTTGCCAAAACAAAATTGTCAAACGTAACGCATTTTCTGCTTATTCGCTTCCATTTCTCCAATTGTAATATTTGTTACAATTTTGGACGTATAACTTTCACTTTTCAATCAGAGGATGCCAAATTGGTGTTTCCTCTTTCTGTGTTTAGGGCACTTCCTAATCGGAATCTTAGCATTAACCACAACAAAAAGTTTCAGGTACCACAGTTTGTTGATGGATTTACCCAATTTAAAGCAGTTAATACGTGTGATCCCATCTTTATTCCAGAACACAGTAGCTAGAGCCATCCCGAATAACGTTTTGGTATGATGAACTTCTGGCGGTGTCCATTCCGAAATTAAATTTCGGGTGTATGGTGGTTCGTAGTAGATCCAAGTCTTAGCAACGCTTAACAGATTGTCCAATAAATCTTCTCATTCGGCACCAAGCTCTATCGAACATCATCTTTTCTTCTTTTGCCCAGAGACAGCTATCTGGAAACCCATTTTGCCAAGACCTTTTTTTCTTTTGGTGAGGTGTTGTAGTTATTCTTTTGACTTGCCGAGAAAGTAGGGACAGCGATATTTTGAAATTCTTTACCGGTAAGTAATGGCTTTACACAATTTCCGATTAAATGGATTTGGAAGTCGTTCTTATTTCGTTTTTGTACCACCATATTTGAAGGCATGGTACTAGTATTTGGACATATTGTTGCAACGCAGGCCTTCACTGCCGTATGCTGGATTTAGCTGGCAATTCGTATCCACAAGATTTACCAGACCATATTCTTTTTGAATGTTCCGATCTTTCTTTCTCCCGAGCGAGCTTTTTGCGAGAAATGTCATGTTTCCAACTAACACAAATAACTTGCTGGCTCTAAATAACAGGATAATATATGACAGTTTGGTTTGGTTCTTGGCCAAGAACAAAATTCGTCGTTAATTTTGATTTGTTATTCGTCCATTTTCGCTGTTTTAGGTTAGCTTCGTCTCCTTGGTTCAACCCTTTGTTGAGGTTATCATTCATTCCGCGGTCTTTTTCTGTTTGTTAGGTCATCAGGATAGACCCCGTAACGTGACCTGTCGTCTAGCCTTCTTCCTTCCCTTTTTCGTTGTCTTTTTTACATTAGATTCTCTTTCTACTCGAAGTATAAGATAGGTGTAAAGTTTTTTTTTAATAATTTATAATTTAATAATTTAGTCTCTATCAATATAAAGACGTGGCTCAATAGCCACTGTAGCCAATGCCAATCAAGATATCAATTAATCAATCAACTGTTAGGGAGAACTGTCACTTAGCTCAAATTTCTTCCGCAGGAGACCCTATTAACGACCTTGTCAATATCTCTCAGATTGGTTTTGGTCTTAGAAGAAGCATATTTAAACCGGTTTTGTTACTCTGTAGACGTTCTAGTTCCATGCTGGGATGCCCAGAAGCTCATACTTACTAGTTTGACTGTATTTGTCACAGCCAGTTTCTTCAATCCCGTGAGACACTCAAGAATAAGTTCACTACGATCTCCTAATGTAGGAAGAATCCGTTTTAGATGTCACTACGAAAGTTCTTATATAACAGATCGGTGGTCTTAGTTTTAGTGAAGAAAATTCTTGAGCTAATAATGGCTCGCTGAACGTATCCCAAAAACAGATTTAGCCCCGCATTTCTAAGAAAATACCGAAGCATAGGTTATGTTTTGGCTTTCAGGAAACAGTTTTTTGATGGTGGACATCACGGATAAGTGTTGGCACATCCCAAAATTAAATATCTTTACAAATTTGGCTCCACCATATTTTCTATAAAATGATCTAAAATCCTGGCAGTAGTTTTGCTTCTGATCCCTTACCATGCCATCTCCAAATCATTGCAATAGGCATATTTTAAAAATATTCTTCATATATATTCTTCTGAACTCTGGTGGTTTAACATAACATGCTTTATTCATCTTTGATTTATGTTCTCTTCCTAATACTTCTGGTTGAAGCGACAGAAGGACAAATTATTTACAATCGATAATAAAATTTGACATTTATTGGATACAAATAAGCAATATGTAAAAATAGTAGATATACTATTTAAAGCATTATGAGCCAACTATTGTTTCCGAATTTTCAACATAAACTGGGCGCCTATTATTACCATTATCTTTGAACTATACAGATGATGGTTATTTTTAAAACTAACGACTAGACGACAAATACACTTTGCTCATGTTTAGAGTTCGAAAATATACGTATTATGTATGTACACTCTCTTTCGAAAGTAATGTCTTCCCCAGCCAGAGTTCATATCAATAATGCCTTCCAATGGGCGTGCTCTAGCCGTCGGGCGACCTTGGTTATAGCAATTTTGGGTAACCGAGATCGTCCGGCGGCTAGAATACATCCATTGGAAGACGTTATTGATATGAACCCGCTGGCTGGGGAGACATTACTTTAGAAAGAGAGTGTACATATGTATGTGTATCAAATATTACGGCGCCTCGTTTGAAACGTAGTCATAAAGCTCTAAAGCTTTTTGTAGTAGCACATACTCGCTAAAAAGTAACCCTTGACATTCTTATCTGGTTTCTACGCTCTCTTTGATGTTCAATTAGGAATATATTTATGAGCTCTACCATTGGAAAGAACTATGGTTATTGTGCTTCGCTGCTTATTAGCCCATTCATACTGTGTGTGGTTATGTTCAGAACGATGTTCTCTAATTGGGATGAATATAATTCCAAAGGTTTTGAGTTGCTCTAAAGGAAGTATTTCAAAAATGGTGGTATGTGTGTATCGTAATGGAGCTGTTGGTAACTGATAAAACTGGACAAATTCTAAACAATAATCGTGTTTTTTTCTTTGTAAAATTTTTGGAGTAAATGATTGATTTCCTTCATTGTTGCGAATTCAACTTCTTTTTTAAGTTTTGACATTGTAGGATTTCCCAATACCATACTTCCTGAAGATTTTCCTTCTGATAAAGCTTTGTTTTACCAAGATCTTTTGATATGTGTGTGTGTAGGTAGCAAAATCGGCGTTCGTCACTTTTAAATCATAGAATTATCGGCTGATTCTGTAAGATATATTGGAAGATGAATTGGGGTTTCTGCACAGTATACACTAAAAGATTAAATGATACATCCAAAGGAGGAGGGGAAAGATGAGGATAATTAACAGATATGCAGATGAATTCTTGCAAGAATTTGTTGCAGTAAAATGGAAAGTATGGAACGGTACCGTAAGCCCCTCTTGCTATCAAGTTTTGGACACAATTGCTTTAGGATTTTAAGAAGCTTATCTTTGTCAAGAGCAAATTTTGATCACACTCTTTTTAAGGATTTCTGGCTTCGCCCTACATAAGGTGTTTTTGAATGTCTACCAGCCACAGTTCACTTAAGTTCAAACATCTCTTCCTCCGCCCATCCTCCAAGAAAACGCAAAGTATGGAAGGGTGACGAAACTTCCTTTTCCTCCAAAATTTTGGTCACAGTGTTTTGAAAATGTTGAGGCGGCGGTTATTTTTGCCGAGAGAAACAAATGTATTAGCTGCAGCTCTCTTTTAATGGCTTTCAGTTATAGTGCCGGAAGAATGTTAAGGAGTGGTCACCAATTTCCCATATTCTTCCAAGCAGACTCTTCGGGATTACCATCAATTACCAAAATTTAAAGAATACCTTTGGAAAACATAGAGCTTGTAGACCATTAATAAATGATGGTCATGCTCATTTTATGAGTTGTTTGCTTATATGTTTTGGAACTATAATTCTTCGACCGCCTTCGTATGTTTAATTGCGTGATTCATTTCCTTGAGGTCTAGCATGGAGTTTGAGGAAGTGAAGAGAACAGAAAATATGATCCTGATAACATGTGTCGGTCGTATGTTTGATCTGATTTAAGAAACTTATATTATGTAGCCGAACAATAAAACAAATCGAAGAAAAACTGCGATTCCAATGATACAAATAAAAAAATGCATCTTTTTGGGTTAAAGTGGTGAGTCACACACAGAAAGCAAGTAGTGATAGAAAATCCTATTAGGGTTGAGCTGACATGATCGTTCCCTCCGATTACTTCAAAATTTATTTTCTAAATTCTTTTTTTAGCTATTTGCATATTAGTTTAAAAACTTTAATTCCCGTAAGACTCGCATAAGATCCTCACTTATCCCGAGTAATCAACTATACTAGTCCCCACGAGATCACCAACGTTATACTCTCTCCCCAGAAGGATTGATCGTTTATAATGGAAAGAAAACAGAAAACGCTGCATGCTCCACGCCATTAAGATAATAAAATATCATGTCGACGCTTCGATAGCTAAGCGCTCTCTATATACTATAAAGTCGGTGCCGAAGCCATCGTTAAACTAAAAAGGTTTTCGGGTAGCACTGCCGGCATCTACCGGGAGTAAACTTTGCTTGCATGCATAAAAACACTCGCCAGTTCGACGTTATTTGGAATATCGGGAACGATTGCCACCGAATCGTCTATTGTTTGGAATCGCATTAAATTTGTTTGTGTCACGTTATCCAGACGACGTCGTCAGTCTCGCGGTATTTCTCGATGATAATTTTCTCACGTCGTATGTCAGAGGCTTTTTTTAAGTTTTAGATGACGTAATCTTTACATCGAAATTAATTCAGCGCATGCAAATTGTTGGTGCTCGAAAGAGATTTATTCGTGTTGCTAAGTAAATCGCAGCAACGCTTCTACCCTCTGCTATGCTAATTTTGTATTTACAGGTGTTGTAGGAGGATTGGCATCGTGTACGTCGTATGTATTTGAAGAATTTTCTACAGCTCTCGTTTATATCGCAAAAAATTAGAAAACAAATATATTCATGGTTGTCTGTTTTCCATACAGACATTTATCTGAAATTTAAATTTGGTGACGTAAACTGAAATAGTCTAGTACGAAAATAAACGTTAATATGATCGCAGATTTATACATATACACTACTGCTCATATTAATTCAGTTCCATGGTAGGCAAATCTAACAGTATTACTAAATCTGTGTGAGGGATATTAGACAAGTTTTGCGGATTCTTGTATCCAATTCATCCCCCAACAGTTAAATGGGGTAAATGCAAGATATTTCTCTGCTGTAAATCATTTAAATATTTTCTGGATATTGCTGTCATGTCGATCGAATCATTGTCACGAATTATCCGATGAAGCATTCCCCCAAGGCGATATTTCCCAGCAATATCTGGAAAGGTTTCAATTCTCGTAGTCCATTGAATTTTTCGCAAATTTCTTGCCCTGCCATGACAAAAGTAACTCCAAACAAGTATGGATGCTCTTCCTCATTTAAGAGTTGCGAGAACACAATCTGGTAGCATGTTTTTGGTCTTTGCCCGTCCGTTCATGGTATTTTTTTGTAGTAGGTCAAGGAAATAAATCTAGTTTGTTGATGGTTAGTTATGGTAGAAGACAGTGGATCATTATCTCTTCCATAATCCTTTTCGAGCTTGATATAAAGGGTCTTTCATTAAGAATGATAGGATTTTAATTTTGAAAAAACAACAAAGATTTGACATATCAACTTAATTCTTGCTTTATTTTGAAGCTTCGACAATGCAGTGCACCACGGGCTCATTCACACTGATGCACCCGATTGCTCAAATTTCTGATCACTCTATGCAATAATTCCGACTGTATTTGGCCAATAACTTCACGAGTATTCTCATCTAAGTGATTCAAAGACTATAAACGTGTTAGCATAGGCTTGTGCTTTCACGTAGCCCCAAAGAAAGTAATACGAAGGTGTCAAATCACATTGCCTTGACGGCCAATTTACAAATCTTCGTTGTGAGATGATCCAATCGCCAAATCTTTCCCTCAACAAAGCGATAGTAGCTGGATGGTACATAGCGCCATCTTGTTGGAACCATATCTCTTCAGTATTGATGTTATCAAATTCTTCCCATAGAAATGTGAGTAATTGTAAGAGATCCGATGACGCCGTCATATCATAAGCCGCACCAGACGGTGAATTTTTCGGAAAGCAGCTGAACAGCTATTTTGTTTCTTGCGAAAGCTATTCAACCAAAAATAGGTCTCATTTGACAAGAGTTTTTGGGCAAAGTCAGGATCGTGTTCCAAGTGATCAAAAGCCCAGTCAGCAAATTCTCGGCGCAATCTGTTTCGTTGTCTGTTTGGTGGCTTATTATTTTGTAAACTTAACTCACGTTCAAATGTTTTCATATTGCGCCGTATAACCTCGACAGAGTATCGCTGACGGCCACCAATTATCGAATAAATAAACGTTGAATGCACTTTCATAATGCTGCGTTTCATTCCTCCCGATCGATCAGAAGTAATAAAATAGTAGTACGAAAGTGGCATTCAACGTTTATTTATTCGATAATTGGTGGCCGTCAGCGATACTCTGTCGAGGTTATACGGCGCAATATGAAAACATTTGAACGTGAGTTAAGTTTACAAAATAATAAGCCACCAAACAGACAACGAAACAGATTGCGCCGTATAACCTCGACAGAGTATCGCTGACGGCCACCAATTATCGAATAAATAAACGTTGAATGCCACTTTCGTACTACTATTTTATTACTTCTGATCGATCGGGAGGAATGAAACGCAGCATTATGAAAGTGCATACTATACTAAACATAGTGACACCTAGAAACAAAAGAGGGCGTATTAGAAGCCCAAAAAATTTTGTCTAATTTTCTGATCTCTTTCAAATAATTAAATTTTATCTCACCTGCGCTATTTCATCGGATTTGGAAACACTAACAAGGAGCACCCGCTAAATGTTGAGCTCAGATTTGGTCCTGGTTTTATCAGTTGATAATAGGGGCCCCTTGGAGTACTTTTGTAAAATATTCTTATTTACAAAAAAACTAAGAACTACATCGGGAAAGTATGGTAGATTATGGTACAATTCTTTGCCTAATTCCTAAAATTTTGCTATGGTAGCCATGCATGTGTGCACCTGTGGACTACCCTAATGGAAGATCAGTTTCTTCTTGGCCAGCTGTAGTCGTTTTCTTTAAATCACTGTTGAATCGGTCGAATGGTCTTCATTTTCAACAACTTCCAGATCCAGGTTTTGTGAAGCTCTAAGCTGACTAAGAAGGCAGTGCTTACTTCATAACGTCCACTGACAGCTCATCTAATGTTGAACATTAGATCATTTCATATTTTCGACAACGAAGGTTTAGCTTTTTGTGTAATTTTGAAACTGGTTAATTTTCTTCAAGGTCAAAAGGAAAACTTTACAAAATCTCCATTGCAAATCTGTGTATGGCATAGTTGTACTCAAGATCGTTCTGCATCTTAAGCTTGTCACAAGACAAGGTTTTACCAGAAGGTAAAATATTAGGTTAATCTTCTCCTATGACAGTATGACAAAATTTAACACTAAGGTCAATGACAAAAAAGAAGATAACAGTTACACAAAACATCAACTAACAGCAACTCTTTCTTATCAAGTTCAATTCCAGTTTCAAGTTCAATTTCCTGTATAGTTACCTCTATAAGCTTCCCACAAAATTTTGGGCAACTTTCGATTGCACAGTGCTTGCATACGATGGTCAGACACAATCGGGTAGCATTTCTTCATTCGTTGAACCCCCAACACCGCATCTTCTTAGTCCAAATACTTCGAATTTGGATTGGTCCATCGATAGCACTTTTTTTGAAGTGATACGCTGCCTAGTTGCGATGTTTTTGAGCCCACTGCAGTCAGTTCTGTTTTTTGCTTTTTTACCACCATGAAGATTCGTTGTTTTGCACTACCTACGAAAATATGTTTCTTCTATTATGTTTACTTAACTATTTTATACGTCCATCATCTGCCGTTAGTAGTGAACGCCCAGGACGTGCACGGTACTGTACACTTTCTGGGCGTTGATATCTCCGACGGAGATTTACATCACTATGTGTCCGCGATTTATTGTCGTGAATAACCATCATCATGAAGTGTAGTTATTTTTTAATACGAACGGTAGTGTATCAGAAAAGTAATTCTTTCTTACATTGCAAACACTTCTTTCCTAAGATTATGATCTAAATTACAAATTATCCAATTATTGTGTAGAATACTAATGCGATTGTTCGGCTAGCAAGACATATCTGTTCTTTGAAGTCGAATTTTTCGCATGGTTTAATAACCGTACCAGGAAGTCCGTCCATTCGTCCTAACATTGTGCGATAATTAGTATTACGTTAAACTTGCCGTCAAGAAATGTCCTATTCAAACATAACCACAAACTTCGTGTAGTCGTTTGATTCACAAAAAAAATACGTCTAGAATAGAATTCGCAGCAGCAATACATCCTTGTCAATTCCTCGAGAGCCTTACGTGGAAGCGGACGGAAAATAGCAGGGTATCACTTCCATAATTTATTATAGTTTGTTGTTGTTCGTCGTTCGTAACTCACGACAGATGTAACCTGTGAGATATGAAGAAAGGGAGAGTGTTCATTGGGAATGTAAGGCGTGTATCCCTTCTTATAAATATGGAAATATAAATAAATGTAGACGCTGCTCTAATAAATTAGTTATTTTTCCCACTTTGTTGAATTCCACAATTCTTAATATAATTTACAAACAAATACAAAATTATTCGAAGAAAGCTTTCCGATTTGTTTCATCAGATTAAACGAAGTGTAAACAGTAATTAAGTACCTAATTATTACAGCTGCAAGAACTCTTTTTGTAACAAAATATTGTCGTGCCTATAATTATAATTAGAATTATATTCTGTCTTATCCTTTAGATATTATGATGGGATATCTTTCGTTTTAATTACTAATTAATTCTCCGAATAACACCCCCTTTTTAATCCCATCCCTCTCCATCACAATTCTTAAGTTTCAAGCCATTTACCGTTTAGCGTACCGTTTAGGTCGTCCAAAGTTAAATTCCAACATTATTCTTGAATGTAAAAAAAA